>PVKA01002759.1:0-119966 GCA_004027165.1 Ctenomys sociabilis
GCTCAGAGGACTTGGCCCTCTGTAGCACCTGCCCACCCATGCACCCCCTCTCCTCAAGCAAACATGAGGGAATATGAAGCACTTTTTCTACCCTCCTGAATCTTGGAAGACAAAGGAAACTGTCTCCTCTTTCAATTTGCTATGAGGCCAAATAAAAGTAGCCTGCTCTCTTGGTGTGTGTGTGTGTGTGTGTGTGTGTGTGTGTGTGTGTGTGTGTGTGTGTGCATGCGTGCGTTGTGCTGTTTTCTGATCACACATGGTGCTACAGTCATCCGTCTTGTACAAGGCCTCTGTGCAGACAGCTCCTCAGAGCAGCCGATGGCTGTGTGACTGCTGCATGCCCTGCTTGGACCCAGCTGCTGCGGGAGCACAGCCGGCACCATCTCAGCACAGCACACTGGGCTTCTCCATTTGGTCACTGTGCCTTCCTTCATTAACTCCCTGCACATCCAGCTTGCTCTGTAGGCTCCTCTCTGAGCCTCTAGGAAGGGGAGTGCTGCCGACAGCAGAAGACTCTGGTAGACCAGGCACTGAGCTCTGGCCACCAGATTTGGACAGCTGAGCTTCCAAGCCAGCTTGGAGTCCTCCCTTCCCTGTGCAGTGCTTGCTCTCTCTGTGACCTAGCCACCAGGTCCCTGGCAGGACAGGTTAGAGAGACCTAGTGACACACAGATTTCCAGTCTCACCTACTATTCACATCTAACTGACCTATAGGTCCTGTGCCACATGTCTCCTTCCTGGGGACCTCCAGGGCACTTCCTCTGTTTTCTTTCATGGCGACATTCACAAGATGGAATGGGCTGCTTTGTGTATTTACAGCATGATTTCACTTTTAACACTTAAAATATTCCCTAGTGAATTCTCCATATATGTTTTCTAAAATGTATATTTTACGTTATCAAATCTAAATGAAAGATTCTGCTTAGCATGTAGTGCTATTTTGAAACTTGCTATTATTTTAGTTTGCAAAATAACAATTTCATATAAAACCCTAACCCTAACTCTGCGCCCCTCTGGACTTGGTCTACTTTGTTTCAGACCTTAGCAGACTTCCTGGTGTTCTTTGTAGCTTAGCTTTTCACATAAAAGAATAGTCACATTTATATTTTTTTCTATGTCTTTTGTGGGTGGAGCATATCTGTGTTTTCATCTTTGATTTCCTAAGTGTCTATTTAAAAAAAAAATTAAGTATTTATTTGGTGCAGAGTCTCACTACACAGCCCAGACTCATAGTGTATCTTGTGTCTCTACCTCCCCAGAGCTGGCATTACAAGCATGGGACATCATGCCCAATTTCAGGGGCCAGCATAGTGGCATGCCATGTTCAAGGTCCTTGTGCTTGCCAGGCAGGCACTTACACTGCTGAACTATCTTCCCAGCCCTTTCAAGTGCCTAGTGAGTGTTCACTTAATGCCAGACTCCATTGACACCATCCTGGGAGCAAAGGTTCCTGGCACACTGTGGAGCCCTGCAGGCACCTTCATAGCACTCGCTTTGTGTTCTGTGCACTGCCCTAGCTAACGGAAGTCTTCCATGCCAGGCTCTCTGCTAATCATCTTCTGTCTGTATACATGGGCATGTCCATCACAGTAACAGCTTTATCATCTTTTTTTGAAGATTTAATTCTTTTTAAATTTCTAAACTTGTGTATTTCTTCCATATTTCCCTTAGAGTGAACAGATTATACTGATGACTGGGTTTTTGGCAGATTCGCACGCAGGTTCTATACTTCAGTTTTTCTGCCCTTTTTCCTTTCTTGCCCCATTCTGTCCCACTCATGTCACTTTTCTGGGTGAGGAGGTTTTTCAACTTGTATGTCATACCCTAATCACATTCATGTTTATAGACCAGAGCATGAGACCTGTGAAATTTAGATAAGTGCCGATCTACACAAACGCGTGAATACATGCATCAATACATAAACTAGAAATACAAAAGATTCAAATTCAAGCTTCTCTGAAATTCAAGCTCATCACACCATTCAGACACTCAGAAGCTAGTGGCCTGTAATTCTGGTGGCTTGTAGGTGGCTTTCTATTTAAGACAGAATTTTAAGTCACCTCTTTTCAGACAGTCCTTTTCACTGATGAACCCGCTCAGAAGGCTCTTCTGAGACAATGACGCAGATAGCCTGAGAAGCAATTCTAAGGCTGTGTCTGGGAGAAACACCGTATGTCCCAAACTTTTGAAATCCAAAATGTTTGGAAGTTTCCCAGATGTAAAGGGTTCATTGCACTGTATATCCATAATACACCAAATAATAACATACTCACCAGACAATTGCTTCTAAGAAACCAAAAATTCTAAGATACATAGTCTTGATTCTCCTCTGTCATTCTCTGTTCAGAATTTCAACATATCATTCTGAGAGCAAACTTCACTTCTTTTCATTATGGATTCACTAAGTGCATAATTCATATCCATATAGGATATATTTCCATTAGAGCAAATTTGTCAACAGAATTATTATTATTATTATCATTATCACTATCATTATTATTTTTGCCAGCCCAGCCCACCCTAGGGGTGGGGCTAGTGTGACATGTGGTGCCAAGGATCAAACTGCTGTCCCTGAGCTTTGTGTAAGTTTGTCTACACAGGTGTTTTAGACCACTGAGCTATGTCACTGGCCCCAACAGTATTATTTCAAAATACTTTTTTATTTCCAATATCACCCCAATCCTTTTACATCTAGAGGCATCTTTAGTGTTGATAGCAGGCTCAGAACAAAATAATAGTGACAAGTCATGCAAACTGATAATATAGAAACTTTGCCCATCTTTGCATGATACCATTAGTTTTGTCATTGTTCTAGAAGTTGGATATTATCACAAAATTCTACCACTGTAGAAAAATCTTTCCACAAAATCTGGATTGGAGTTTCTGATCTCATGTCTGCTACTTTCTGTTTCTAATAAAGATTGTAGTTTGGAATTATATTTCAGACAGCTCACGTACAATATTAGAAGTGAAAATATACTAGAAGTATATTTTCTTTTATGAACAATGTAAGCACAATGAAGAAATGGAAAGCGTAGCTAGAGCTCAAAAAAATAGGGGAAACTTGAAAACCTAGTACTCGTAGTCACACCAGAGATAGCTAAAGCTAAAATTATTTTCCCTGGAGTGTAAGCACTAGGTAGGCATGTGGGTTTGTTTTTGAAAACTTGTTTCTATTGGTATATGTTTATGATACACAATTATTTATTACATGCAACATACTTTTCCACTAATCACTTACAAACTAATTTTACTGTTGATGAATATTTATTTATATAATTAGCTTTAATGGCTGACAGTTTCATTGTAGAGCTGGATCACGAGAATCAGTAAGTGTCATGAAACAGTGCAATATTAATTCCTGTTTCTAGGGGGAGAGGGAGAGGGCACGGCAGCCTCCCTGTGCTGCCCTGTCCCTGGCTGTGACATTATGGGCTCTATTCCATCAAGTTTTGTTCTAAAGGGGCAGGGCAGAGTGTGTGATGTGAGTCCTGTGACTTTGCCTCTGTTTCATTTTTAGTAGCTTTTCACTAGCCTCCAAACCTCAGGTCTGACTTGTAACCTTAGCCTTCTGTAGACCGGGCTGGACCTGCTTCCCCCAACTCCGAGTGTAGATGCACATTTTGGGGGAATACAGCCTATGAATCTTCACAGCCTGTACATACAGTGTTAGTTAAAAGAATTTTCCTGAATAGGACTGGCCAAATAGCTCAATGGATTAAAGCACCTGCAAGCAGGAGCAGGAGCTGGAGGTTTGATCTCCAGACCTGCCATGCTGGCCCTGCCCCCGGGGTGCTCTTAGATGGCAATTGAGACAGGGCATGGTGGTGCATGCCTGTAATCCCAGCTCTTGGGAGGCTATAAACAAGTGGATCACTGTGAGTCTGATCTAGTAGTGAGACCCTGAACACCTTTTAGACCCTTCCCCCTTAATAAAAAGAATTTTCCTGACCTGAGATCTAAGAAAATACAGACTAATGTTTCTAATTTAATTAATATTTTCATGGGAATTTTGGGAATGGTGATTTAAGGACCATTGCTTATGCATCATTTTAACATGAAAGTTAAGGAGAATTTGTCTTTTTTCAAATAGAAAAAATGCAAATTTTAAAAATGTTCTTTAAATGTACATTTAATTTCCCATTGAATTACCCACTTGTTTGTCTTATTATGCATGTAGTCAGGATCAGATGATGACAGATGCTGATGGTCATATTGAAGAGTGAAGACTACAATGTGCACACTTATGCAGAGCCTTCTATGCTCATTTGTAGATTGTCCCCTGCCTCTTTTTCTTTTTTTTGATGCAGGATCTCATGGCACAGCTCCAACTCAGTGCTCCCCCTGTCTCAGCTTCTCCAATACTGGGATTACAGGTGTGTGTCCTATGCCCAGGTGGGCTGTACCTGGGGTTCTGGGGCAGGCAAGGCACATGTTACCAGAGATCTAATCAGGTCCTTGTGCTTGCTAGTGACTGATATTATTACCATTTCTATGGATTCAAGGACAAAACCCCATAGGTGCTGCACAACTTGGTGTTTGAGTGGATCCCTGCAATGAAGTGAAGACTATAACCCAATTCTTTGTAACTCCAAAGTCATGTTTTGTTCCCTCACTTTTTCTGACCTCTGAAAGTAGAGAGAGGCAAAGGTAAATTAGTTCCAAAGTATTGCCCTTTGTGATCATCAGTGTCAGTTTCTCAAGCCCAGTACTTGTGTCGATTTAGTGTAAAGGACATTCGTTATAGGAAAGGGAGTTTACCCATGGGTCAAGGTTATTATCAGTCTCATTCATGAAGAGCAGGAATTTAATTCTACCTGGTCCAATAGAACTCAACTCAGTTGAAGCTCAAATTACTTTTTGCGCACCAGTCATCTAATCAATCATGTTCTGAATCACTCTGCTGAGGACAAAGACACACAGATCTGCATTGTGTCTTTCAGAAGCTCTCGCCTGGCTAGTGACAGAATTAACAATCGTAGAAGAAGTCACAGACAGCTGAATGAATGTTAATTTATAAGCTGTGGTAGAAGGTACATAGAATTAGCATCAGGTATCTAAGGAACTGGGTCTATAGTTTGATGCTTCATATATGAATAACTATGTAGAATTCTTCCATATATACATTGATTAAAGAGAGACAGAGCCATGCATGATTGTAATCCCCGCACTAGGGAGGCTGTGGCAAGAGGATCCCTACAGGTTGGGTTACAGAGTGAGTTCTAGACCAGCCTGAAATGCATATTGAAGCCCTGTCTCAAAAATCTAAAAATGGGAGGGTGGTAAAAAAAAAAAATGGCTATTTGGATTCAGAAGAAATGCTCCATTTTGGTGGCATATGAGTCAAGAGTTCAGGCTTGGTTAGATTAAATTAAAGATGATGATCTCTTTCTGTTCCAGATTATTAAATTGATCCATAATTCCAATTACAGGCTAAGACATTTCCAGAGAATAAAAGAGCTGCAGGGTACATCTTCTCCACTGTTTTCCAGCTCTGCCTGATGTTTGGCAGCAGCCTCCTGTTGTGTTTCACAAAGCCTGAGAAGCCCCAGACCACTGTGCAGCCAGAAGAGCTCCTGTTGCTGTTGCTCCCAGGTGGGCACAGGTGTCCTGGTTGACGTCAGTCTCCTGCTTCCTTCTTAATATAGGACCTACAGTCTTCTCTAAGATGTATCTCTTATTTTTTCCCATGGATCCATTTCAGTATTCAACACAGAAAACAGTTTAGGCTTTACCCACAAAGTGCAGGCTCCCTGGAAACTCAAGCATTGCCATTACAGAGGAGAAATTTCACATCAGTATGGTACACAATTCTCCAGGTGGTGATGCTGACGGTTTTTGTTTAATTTTCTTCTGAGTAAAGAGCTAGCTCCCTCAGCATGATATTGGAACCTTCTCAGCTTTTATTTTTAAAATAATTAAATGTCCACAGTTTTTCTAGTTTCTATATATCATATTTTGAAAAGTCATAAATTTTCAGTTTAGTTTGGGACTGTGTTCTGGTCCTTTGCCTTACAATGTTAGTGGCATCTAATCTTCCAGAGTTTCAAAACTGATTCAGCCACTGAGTACAGATTCTTCCTCTAGTCAGGATGGTAGCTGGTACACACAGACCTTGACTATACAATGATGATTTAGAGAGAAAGGATAAACAATACAATTCCACAGTGAGGCTAGTCTTTCTCATTTCTTCTTGACAATATAAGGATTAATAATGGAAGAGGTAAAAAGTGGGAGAGATTGACTGTAGAACCATGTCCTGGAATTGCAAATTTTCCTTCTTCCTTGTGTGTCTTGAGTTGACTTCAAATTATTAGTTGAAAAATAAATATGATCACACTACATATCCCTTCCAAACACTAGAAAATTGTTTATGTGAGAAAGCTTTCTAAAGTGTAACAGTTCTAGAGTAGTTGCTACCATTACGTGGAACATGTCTTGGGATTTTATATGCTGGACATTATCTTGAAATGAGCACTTTTCTTCCTATAAAGTATGCAAATAAAATATATTTACTACTTGTTAACATATTTTCGTGAGAAAAGTAAACTAAGACTGTGGTTCTCTTGTATTCTCGCAATTTGGTGCTTCAAAACACAAGGTTTGGGAGCCTGGGAGATGGCTCCATGGAATAATTGCTTGCCTAGCAAGCACACAGGCCTGGGTTCAATCCCAGGTTCCACCAAAAAAAAATCATTGTGTTCCAAAATATAATTAACATCTGCTTTAAAAAAACAAAACATTACACAAGCTTTGTCTTTAATGAAATTTTGCCAATAGCATTTTGGTATTGCTTATTTTTAACTTATGGAAAGAAACATTTATTTGAAAATATAGAACTGTGTTGGACAGTTCAGTGGACTTGGATAAATGTGCAGCACTATGTACATAACCCAAAAATCATACAACAGAGTGTGCTGCTATTCTCAGTAAGCATGTGGTCTTCCAGATCCCTGCTGTATGTTGTCTGTGGCCCTCTTTCCAAACTCAGATGTCAAAATTCTAATGTGCAGTGTGGTAGTCTAAAAAGGATGGTGCTTTGGGAGAAGTTGAGGTCTTGATAGTGGAGCCTCTGAGAAGGGAGGAGTGTCTTGTAGGGAAGACACAGGCATTTTCTTCCTCTCCATCTGCTCTGCCATGTGAGAATGCAGTGCAAGGGTGACTGTCTACGAATCAGGACAGAGAACCCAAGTGGACACCACATCTGCTTGTTCTTGGACTCCCCAACCTTCATTGTTGTGAGAGATGAATTTGTGCTGTTTAGTCCATGCCATTAGTGATATGATGTTACAATGGCCAAACACAACCCAGTCATTTCTCTGCCATATGTGGGAACTTTTCAAAGATATTATTCAAAGCTTTTATTCTACTTTCCACAGAAGCTCTGAAGTCCACTTCTTTGAGTATCTTTACCAGCTATGACAAAAAATGTAGGGGCAGCTGCTGCCCAATCCCACCCAATGGGAAGGCAGCTCATAGAAACATGGCACTGTGTCCTCACCCACCTTAGTCACTGGACCTGGCCCCATGCGATTTTTGGCTTGTCCAAAGTCACAATGACCATGAAAGGGAGCTGTTTAAAGCCACTCAGGATATCCAGGAAGCCAGGATAGCATAGCTAAAGAGCTTCAGAAAAGAGGACTCCACAGCTTCAGCAGAAAGTGGCAAGGATGATGGGATAACTGCTCAAGGTGAGGAGGAGTGGTAGCAGTGTATCTTTTGCTATAATAAGCAGAGTAATTTAAATATTCAGTGTACTTTACTTTTTGATTACATGTCCTAGATCTTTAACTGGTTTAGATAAACACCACAAAAGGCAAAGGATGCTCTGAATGTTACCAAAGGCATGGCAGAGTACCCACTACTCAGAGAACTCTTCACAGGTAAAAACATTCGCCTATCGGGTTTTGAAAATGAGATGTACATTGCTCCTTCTGGATCCAGAAAGCTGCACCAGAAGCAAGAGCTGCCACCATTTCAGTCACCAATAGTGCCACAACAATGTCTTATAACATGGAGTAATTTACTTTTTCTATTCTAGAATTTCAAAAATAAAGTTGATTTTGATAGTTTTATGCCTCTTACATTATCTTAGTTGAATTCCCTACTATTTTATTTTCACAGCTAATCAAGCTAGAGTGACTGATACAAAAACTAATTTCAAGACAGTGCTAATTGATATTGTGCTGATATCTCTGAGGAGGTATCAGAGTATGATACCAAACCAAAAGGCATGTACTAAAAAGGAAGAGTGATATATTAACAGATATTTTATATAAAAATTTCATAGCTAAATAATAAGAGAATAATAATGATATACCATGTATCATACTTTTGGAAGCAGTTTATTTAATAGGGAGAAATTCAAATAATTCCTTAAGTTGGCTAATATTTTAATGTGTATGCTAATCTGTTTCATTTGTACTACACAAAGGAAAAGTAGGTTTTGTACTACATCAGTTTTTTTTCTTTGTAAGAGTGTATTTCTTTTGTTAAGTTCTTGTATTCTGAGAAATATTGACCTAGTATTTTAGAGTTATTGCATGAAAGTAATTACTATAAAAAGAATAAATGGAGAAAGTTAGAATGAGGTATGTATCTTTGGGAACTAGAAGTGATTTTTCTCTGAAACAGTTTATTGAACTTTTAAACAATTTTTACTATAATTGTACTTTTCATAAAAAAAACTAATTTAAAAGCAATCAAATGTGTGTAGGTGGGACTAGACCTCAGTGCCTAAAGCAAATGAGCTGTCCAGTCTGAGACAAGTATCTTGCCTGGGTAAAGTAAGCTCTTAGTCACTACGAAACCTGTGTCACATGTTTCTAACTTTGCAAAAGTATAAATATACCATGGTAGGTAGATACACTTTCTCTTAGTTCATTGAAAAGAAAGGTTTGTACTATATTGTTTAGACAAAGATATCATGTCTGCATCTCATCCTCTGAATAACTACTATGAAGACAAAAATATGCAATGTATTAATTATTGGAACTATCTTACTAACCTGTTTTGAAACTATTTCATTGCTATTTTATCCTTTTTTATCATTAAAATGAATTTAAAAAAGTAAAAATGGACTGACCAGATAGCTCAGTGGACTAAAATGCCTGCTTAGGCAGATGCAGGGAACAGGATTTTATCCCAGTCATGCCCTGCAGACCCCACCCCCTCAGCATGCTGAGATGGTGAATGAAAGTAGGCGTGGTGGCACGGACATGTAATCCCAGAGCTTGGAAGGCTGAATGCAGGAGCGTCACTACGAGTTCAATTTGTGCAGTGAGACCCTACATTAAAAATTAATTTAAAAACATCAAGTAAATTAATACCATTGAGGTATTTTCTATGTATTACTTTATAAGTACATTGTTCTACCTTATACAATTCTTTGCTCATGAACAAGATATCAACTTTTCTCGGTTTAAAATTGCTAATGCTAAAAGAGAAAGGGAGAGAGAGAGACAGAGACAGAGAGAGACAGAGACAGAGAGAGAAAGGGGGAGAGAGAGAGAGATAGCATTGTCCTACTTAAAATCCTTTCTAAAAGGCTAAGGTCTTGTTAATCAATTAAATATGTACTAAATCACTAGTGTACAGTTACTGACTTAAATATTGTTACTTTTTTATCTTCGGGATGCTGATTTGCACTAGACTTTTACCTAATACTAGGTTAAGCTATCATAAAACCACAGATGTAGTGTGTGGCAATGCAGAAGCTCAAAAGAATCAAGAGTGTAGCTGTGATACTGCACATTTGCAGACAAATAGATTATCCAGAAGGAGCATGGGCTTGGGGCATGGGTCCCCTGTAGCCAGGGACTGTGTAGCCAGGGGAGCTTCTGGTGGCCTCATGTCCCTCTAACTGTACAACTCTCAGCTGCTTTTTGTCCTCATGGTGAAATCAAAGAGAACTTGAGCTACCAAGCCCAGTCTGCCGAAGTCAGGAGCAATGCTTATTAACATCCTTGCTTCCCACCCCATTCCCCACACTCCATTTAACTAATGTCAAGTTGGACTAGATTTATTTATATTTTCCAGAACATTCTATCAGGGATGTCTTGATTTGGGCCAGTTTCTAGGAGCTTTCTTCCCCTTCATTTTCAAGGAAACTTGAGACTCAGGTTCCTATTACAGAGGAAGAAAGATCCTTGGTGTCCAGTTTCCCTCCAGCTACACCGAACTTGGACAGACTCTGTGACTCGTCTTTCCTAGAAATACGACAAAGATATCATCATGCCTGTTTCCTTCCAACTCTCAGTACAGTTGAATTGGTTTCCTGTGTCTGAGCCTTTTTTTTTAATTCTGAAAAGTGCTTTGCTTGCTAATGTGAAAGAGTTTAATATAATTGGAAGGGGGGAAGAATAATATAATATAATACATATAATACAGAGGGGAAGAAAATGAACGGTGATTAATGTATTCTTTTATCAACATCTCAGTCTCAGTATCTAAAACTGAAATTGCAGAAATGATGGAATAAAAATACATATGAGTTTTACTTTAATTCATCCTGTGACAGGGAGCTCACCATTCCAGAGGCAGTCAGATCTGCTTTCAACACGTCCCAGATCACTCTTGTTTACAGAGATTTGCAATTGAATGCACTATGACTTCTAGAAACTTCTAGAAGCCTCGACCGACCATCATCATGTTGAAGAATATGCCCAGCTTTACTTGTATAATCCATAGGATATGATTTGCTTCACTTTAGATATTTCCTGCTAGATTAACAATTTATTTTATCTGAAATGAAAACAAATTTTCTTGTCCGGTTATACATTTTACTGGCTATTCCATTTATGAAAGGAGCATTTGGGCAAAGGTATTTCTCCTAACTTGTCCAGATAACTGAGTTATTTCACAACTAGTATTTAGATTGTGTTAATCGCCCAAATATAAATAATTTTATTTTCTTTAAATTCCCTAGCTAAAGGTGTTGCCTAAGCCAAGATACTGCGAAATTCCAAACATAATTGAAATATAGTCTCCTTATGGTTTGATTTTTATATTGTTTAAGTACAAACAGAAGATGCATGATAATTATTTCTATATTTTTAAATTTTAATTTAATTTTATTTTATTGAACAAATAGCAATGAGACAGTTTCAAATCATATTAGCAGGACAGATTCAATAATTAATACATTGCATACTGTTTTTTGGGGGTCTTTTGTTGTACAAGGTGCATATGTGACATTCTGTTTCTAAACACTATTAGAGCAGATGCCTCTAATAAATAAATTAATTATAAGTAGCTGTATACTTATCTTTTATTGAAGCTGAATTATAGAACAGTTTCAATAATTAGTACTTTTTACTTTGTTATCTTCCTAGTGGTTATCCATACTACAAGAGACTGAAAGGATATCCTGTCCAAACACTATTAGTGCAAATTTTTCTTCTCATAGAATTACGAAAAAGTACTGCATATTTATCCCAACTGTACTGTTTATACAAACACAGAATGATTCTTCCTTGGTATCACCTTTTTTTCTTTAGTCCTGTCAAAGATGAGTATTCTATTGGCTTTCAATTATTATAGGTGCTTGAATTCAGGGAAACAATCCAACACAGTCCAGCAGTCCACAATATTAGGGGGTTATCTGAAGAAATTGTTGAAGAGATCCATTTACAGTTCAGCTGATTATTATGGCCTTATTTTATATACCTCATTTTTATACTTTTCTGCTGGATGGTTAAGACCAAGATAAAGCAAGACCTACATAACAAAAAATGTAACTTTTGTATCTGATGAGGTCAGTCAAGTCTCCTCAGTGTTCATACTGTAACCCTGCAACTCACTCTGTAGATCCTTTGTCAGTGTCAGCCATGTGGATGAGTCATGGTCATTGCTTGACCAATTTGCTCTCTATGAAGGCCTGAGAGAATGTTTTCTCTTCATGTGACTCTCCTTAGGCACACTATAGATCATTTATCGCATTCCTCTTGTGGCTCCATAATCTCATTGATCAGTCTACGGACAAAATGTAGCCTGACCTTGCATCCCTTCCATTTCTCCTATCTTGGATCTGCAAACTTAGGTTGTTAAAAATCCAGAAGAGAAGCTGCAACATATACAGTTCAGTTTACCCTAACTATCTGACTAGGTTCTTTTTAGTTGTTGTTATACCTTTCTATTTGTGTAACTTCTTTTGATTTCTCATACTAGGGAGACTATACAATATTTGCACGTGTATGTCTGGTTTATTTCACTTATGAGTATATCTTCAAATGGCATCCACCTCAATATAAATTCTTCAAGTTCATCATTCTTCAGAGCTGAGTAATACTCCATTGTGTAGACACACCACATATTTTCAACCATTCCTTATGTAGTTGTTTCCAAGATTTTGCTATCACAAATTGTGCTGTAATAAACATCAGTGCACATATATCACTATGATATGATGTTTTCAGTTCCTCCAGGAAATTTCCCAGTAGGGAACAGCTGGCTTGAATGGGATTTCCAGTCCTATTTTTGTGAGAAGACTCCACGATGGTTGCACCAGTCTAAATTCCCACCAGCAGTGGAGAAGTGTTCCCTTTTGCCCAATCCTATCCAACCTTTGCTGTTGGTTGATTTCTTTATGATAGCCATTCTTTCTGGAATGAGATGGTATCTCAGTGTCATTTTAACTTTCTTTTCATGGATAGCTAGCAATGTGGAGCATTTGTCATACATTTATTCACTTCTTTAATTTCATCCTCTGAGAAGTGTGTATTCATCTTAGATGCCCATTTCTGGATTGGGTTTTTTAATTGGAGGATCCTAATATATCTTAGTTCTTTATAAATTTTAGAGTAGACCTTTGTCTGAGTGCTTATTAGTGAAGATGTTTTTGAAATTTGAGGGTTGCCTTTTCACTTTGTTGACAATTTCTTTTGACATGCAGAAGCTTCTCAATAAGAGTTACTCCCAGTTGTTAATTCTTTCAAGTATTCCCTGTGTGAATACATGTTTGTTCATGAACATTTGCCTACTCGTATGTTTTGAAGTGTTCCTCCTACTTTCTTTTCCAGGAGATTGAGCGTTTCTGTTTTAATGTTTAGATCTTTAATCCATTTTGACTTTAGATTAGTGCATGGTGATAGACCTAGGTCAAGTTCTAGTTTTCAGCATGTAGAAAGCATGTTGTTCCAGCACCATTGGTTAAAAAGGCTTTCTTCCATTAAGCATGTTTGGCCCTTTGTCGAAGATCAGGTGACTGAGTGTGTTCGCAGAGGACTCTGCATCTTCTAATCTATTCCATTGATCCTAAGGTCTAGTTTGTTGCCAATACCATGTTGATTTCATCACAGTGCCTTTGTAGTATAATTTCAAGTCAGGAATTGTGATCCCTCCTGCCATGTCTTTGTTGGCCAGGACTGGTCTTTTCTGGTTCCAAATAAATTTTACAAATGATTTCTCTAGGTCTTGGAGGTATGTTGGTGGCAGTTTGATAGGGATTGTGTTAAACCTGTACAAGAATTTTGGAAAATGGCCATCTTCACGATGGTGGTTCTTCCTATTCAGGAGTAGGGAATATCTTTCCATTTTCTGAAATCTTCTATAATCTCTTTTTTTAGGGTGCTGAAATTTTCCTTGAAAAAATCTTTGACTTCCATCATTAAGTGAATTCCTAGGTATTTCGTTCTCCACTGTGCTATAGTAAAAGTTATTGTTTCTATAGTTTCCCTGTCAGTGTGTTTTTATCTGTGTAGAGGAATGGTATTGCCCTTTCAGTATTGACTTTGTGTCCTGCTGTGCTACTGAATTTTTGTATCAATTCTAATAGCTTCTTGGTGGAGTTTTTTGGGTCTTCCAAGTAAAGTATCATGCCATCTGCAAATAGTGATAATTTAACTTCGTCTTTACCTACTCTTATTCTTTTTATTTCTCCCTCTTGTCTAATGGCTACAGCTAATGATTGCAAGACTATATTGAATAGGAGGGGTGATAGAGGACATCCTTGTCTTGTGCCAAATCTAGGAGAAAAAGAATGAAAGTTTTTCACCATTCAGAAGTATATTAGCCATTGGGTTTTCATAGATGGTTTTTATCAAATTGAGGTAGAGGCCATCTATTCTAACTTTCTGTAGGGCTTTGAACATGAATAAGTGTTGGACTTGACAAAAGCTTATTCTGCTTCAATTGAGATGATAATGTATTTTTTAGATTTCAATCTATTAATATAGCATATTACATTTATAGATTTTTGAGTATTGAAACATCCTTGCATCCCTTGGATGAATTCTACCTGGTAATAGTGTATGATCTTCTTAATTATGTGCTGTATTCTATTTGCTAGAATTTTATTGAGGATTTTTGCACCTGTGTTCATGAGTGAGACTGGCCTGTAGTTTCCTTTTTTAGTTACTTCTTTCCCTGGTTTTGGAATCAGTATAATACTTGCCTCCAGGAATGAGTATGAGGAGTGCAGGGATTGTATCTTCTACAAATTTCTGGTAGAATTCAGCTGTGAATCCATCAGAACCTGGACTTTTCTTTGTAGGCTTTTTATAACGTTCTGCATTTTGTTGGCTGTTATTGGCTTATAGAGTTGTTATATCTTCCGGATTCAGTTTTGGTAATTTCTATTTTTCAAGGAATCTGTCCATTTCTTCTGTGTCTTCTATTTTGTGAGAGTTAAGATTCTCAAAGTAACTATTGTTGATCTGAATTTCCACTAGGTCTGTGTTAATTTCAGCCTTTTCATTCTTTATTGCTTGTATTTGAATTTTTTCTGTCCTCTTTTTGATGAGGTTACGTAGGGGCTTATCAATTTTATTCAGTCTTTCAAAGAACCAGCTTTTTGATTTGTTGATTCTTTGAACTGTTTTCTTCATCTCAATTGAATTAATTTCTGCTCTATGATTTCTTCCCGTCTTTGGGCTCTGGATTTGGTCTGCTCTTCCTTTTCTCGATTCTGGAGGTGCAACATTAGGGTGTTTATTTTTTCTCCTTCTGCTTTCTTAGTATATGAGTTCATACCTATGAATTTCCCTCTGAGAACTGCTTTCATCGCATCTCATAAATTCCAATAAGTTGTGGTTGAATTTTCATTAAATTGTAGATATTATTAAATTTCTTTTTAATTTCATCTATGCCCCATTGATTGCTAAGTAGGGTGTTGTTTAGTTTCCCTGTATTTAGCAGGTTTTTCTGGTTTCTTTTGTCATTTATTTCCAGTTTAATTGAATGCAATATAATCCAATAGCCCATAACAGTAGTGAGTTACCAGCATAACTGGCATTTGTCTGAAGTTGTTAAATTGAGCCTTTTATAGCTCAGCATATCAATATAGCTCTACTTTTTACACCTCGTAGTTATACTTTTCTGCTAGATGGTTAAGACCAAGTTAATGTGAGACATATATAACTAAAAATGTAACTTTTGCTATCTGATAAGATCAGTCAAAGCCCCCTAGGATTTACCCTGGGACCATAGACAGCACTTTGTGAATATTCTGTCAGTGTCAGCCATGTGGATGAACCACTGCCATTGCGTGACCAATTTGCTCTCTGTGAAAATCTGAGAGTATTTTTTCTCTCTAGGTGACTCTCTTTAGGTACACTATGAATTGTTGCTAACTTTCCTTGTGGCTCCATAATCTCCTGGATCCAAAAATTGGGGACACCACTGAGCTATAGGATGTCACAGCAGAGGTTCTCTTATGTCCTGACTTCTTATTGACCTTGAAGGGCTAGAGCCAAAATATATCCTTTTAGCCCACTAATCTGTCTAATTTTTGATCCGAAACATTTAGTTAATAAACATGCCGAAGTGAAACTTACTAATGTTATTATCCTCTAACAGAGCCAGCTAAGCTTAACATCACTGTCTGAATATTACATATCTTAGACATAAAATGAAACTGCTATTTTCCAATAACTATGGATGTTCTAAAATTTAAATCCCTATAGAATGTTAAAAAACAATTACACATTTTTACACAGACATTGAGAAATTGAACTGTATTCAACATTGTAGCAGTACAGTCCTGCTACATTTTTGTTGTTCCTCATTTACTTTTATTACTTTTTAACATACATTTATTTTAATGAGAGTATTGCAACAATAATTATGACATTAGAAGCAATATGTGTTTTGAAGACCAAAATGACAGGTATTTTAAGCATGGCTCTAATATTACACAATGCTGTCTGCAATGTAGTTACTTAGTTCACAAATATCAGCATACAGAGTTAGTCAGGGTGAGAATTGTACCCATCAACTGTTGTTTTCAAAAACAGATGGAAGTTCTTAGGACCATTGCTTTAACCATACCAGCTCCATGACCTCAACACTACTAATTATCTAATTGGAGATTTCCTCACCCTTATATGGTGGTGGTACACAGCTCGCAAGCTCAGCTTCTGAATCAAGTTGTGAACAAGATTGATAGAATCTCCTGCTGCTTTTTCTCAAATAAGATTGCCTTTCATTTGTACAGAATTTTATAACTAATTAACATATGAGTTATTTCCAGTATTGGGAGCTAGTGTTTCCAATCTCTTGGATCGACTCACTGGCCTTCTTTTACCTCCACACCACAAGGTGTCTTACAAGAACTAGCCCTGGCATTCCCACCCTGGTTTACTGGTCCGAGGTCCATGTCTTTGAGGACCACCCAGGCTTGGAGCTGCCCATTTAGGGAAAAAGTCTTTTTCCAGCCACTCCACCCTCTTCGTGCCACCAACAAATCTTTTTATATGCTCACTTTTCTGGTATGCAATTAAGTGGCTTGGATCAAGGGCTATGTTTAACTTTCAGACTTGTCTGAATGTTTTCATAGCCTTTATAGGAATGCTATTTCTGTCTGCCTCTGGGGTGAGCTGTGAAAGGTTGAGCTCCTAACATTGTTATCTTAACTGTACCATATTTCTCAGTCCTTCTTTAAGAAAATGCAATTAAAATGTAATTGACTGTATATTGACACTCAATAAAAATCCCTAATTAAAGATAAACTGTGTGATAAGAGCAGGACTTTCTTCCAGAAAACCTAAATATATCATAGCAGAATGACATATGTGAACTCATGCTTATAGCAGCATAATTCATAAGTGCTAAATCTTGGAAGAGGCCTTTCTGTCCACCAATTGATGAATGGATAAACCAAAAGTGGTATTTACGTGCAATAGAGCACTGCTCCACCATAGAGAAGGATAAACTCAAGGCATGTGCAGGAAAACAGGTGCATCTCGAGACAACAATGTTAACTGGAACAAACTGGACACACAAGCTTAAAAGCTCTGTAGTGTTTTGTGTCTGAGACCCAACATTTTAAAGAAATTAAAGAGCAAAGTGGAAGACAGATGATAGGAAACAGGCAGATAGATCGTTTGTACATGGGAAGGAGATCTAAAGGTGGGAGCAGCGGGGATGTGTAAACAGTGAAGGATGCTGGATGCACGCATCAGCTTGCCCCCATGAGAGCAATTGTTACGTACTGCAAATGTGCTCTTAAGTAGAAAAAGTGAATTTCTTCAAGAATAGCAAAGTAGCTGTTTGGTTTGATAGTGACTGAAGTTATATCCAACTCCTGATTTCAGTCCCTAGAAATGTTTCAGCAATATTTAGCTAAGCTGCAAGGGTGTTAACAACCACATGTATTCAATCTTTTTCAGTAACTTAGTAAGGATCATCATTTTAGGATAAGGAAACTGAGGCTCCAACTCTTGGAGTCATTTATGCCATCTCATAGAGCTGGAGAGAATCACCGATGTGCTGTTCTCCATATCTGTCTGCACAAAGGACAGATCCTAATTTCACCAAAAATGGTCTTGGCAATTCTTACAGACATCACTTTAGTCTTGCAAATGCACCCAACAAGTCCTTATCAGCGCACAGAAAATTGGTCAGCGAAGGACATTTATGAAATCCCCAGAATCCACTAGTTATGGTTGCCAAGGAAAATATTTTATGCTAACATTTCCTGTCTTAGGAGAAGTTGATATAGTTCTAAATTTCCTTCTTCTCTCAAGAAGCATTATATTGTTAGTTTTGCTCTTTTCTTTACTCTGAAATGCAAGGCAAGGAAAATCTATATCTTACATAAAAACCTCAGGATTGTAAATGGAAACTGTAGACTATGGAACAGTTGGACAAGGAAAAGTGTTATCAGTGGAGATAGTCTGTATCCTTGAAGAATCCATTTGGAAGTGTGTGCATGCACATGCATGCGCGCGCGCGCGCGCGCACACACACACACACACACACACACACAACCTGGAGGAAAGAAACATTCTGGCGTTTTCTGTCATTTTCCCTATATCTCACTTTGTCTTGTCACCTTTTCAATCAAAGGAACTGTGAGAGGAGAACACTGGCCCTGGTTCAGAAAAGGAGCGGAAGTCTGTCTAAGAAATATGAAGACCCTCTCACAAGAAGAGCTTCCACAAGCTACACAAGGCAGTGAGGTCACTCAACAGTCACTTCATTGCCATGAAAATTTTAAGTTGTATTGTTTTTATCTTAAAAGAGTACCAACTAGAAAAATAAATAAATAAAACCCTACAAGTGTTGATTAACTTTGTGCTGGATTTTAACACTTAAGATATTCCCACACTTTTAAACATGGACAAACGCATCTTGTGTCCTTTAGAAAATTATTACGGCATGCGATTTTAAAGTTTAAATTTGTGTAGAAGTCACAGTGTTGGCATGGGGCAGTTATATTTCCTTTACCTGAGAGTGTCAGAAGGTGCTTTGACAGTGACCATGACTAAGGTGCCACTGACATGTTACACCCTGAGCCCAACATAGTGCAGCCTCTTGCTATGTTTAAGAATTAGATTTCTTTATCTAAGTACTTTAATGCTTCAATGGAGAAATACTAAATATAGAATTTATTATGATTGTACAAGCCAGTTACTGAGAACAGAAATGAAAAACGATCCACTCATTTGTTTATTCTTTATTTTATAAGTATGTACTTATAATGCACACATAAACTTTATAGTATCTTGGAGAGTGGGTATGTGTACATACTATAGGTTGCTTCTTTTGTAATACCCTTCCTGTCCCCCTCCTTTCTTCATCTAACTCCCTTATCCAGGTTTTCTTTCTTTTCTTTTCTTTTTTTGCGGAACCAGGGATTGAACTCAGGCCCTTGAGCTTGCCAGTCATGTGCTTGTTCTACTGAGCTATCGCCCTGACCCCCAGGTTTTCATTCTTGTTGATGTTTTTAATTTCATCTCATATTACTGAATATTATATCTTCATTGGTGGGGGCTTATTAGTAAAGGTAGTTTGTCCTGATCTTCTTAAAAATACACATAATTTTATTATATGATGAAATGGTTTCATCCTTAGGTATTTCTTTACCCACCTGAGTAGAAAAATTCCATTTGCATGATCTGAGAAAATTAAAAGAGGGGATACAAATGAAGGACCGTTTTGTATCTGTATATTAAAAATAGGATAGATATATAGCTGCTTTCTCTTAATTCAATGAGAAGAAAGATTTGTACTAATAGTGTTTGGACAGGATATCATGTCTGCATCTGAAACAATGAATAACCACTACAAAGACAACAATATGCAATGTATTAATCATTGAAACTGTCCTAGTAATTGTTTTTTTTTTTTTTTTTTTTTTTTTTTTTTGGCGGAACCAGGGATTGAACTGAGGCCCTTGTGCTTGTTAGGGAAGTGCTTATTCCACTGAGCCATTTTCCCAGCCCCCTAGTAATTGGTTTTGAAGCTGTCTTATTGCTATTTGTTTCTCAATAAAATTAATATTTTTTTTTTAAAAAAAAGCAAAAGCAAAAAAAAAAAAAAACTATGCATGAAGGTGTATAGCAGCTTCATTGAGAATTATTAAATACTGGAAGAAACAAAGACTTCATCCAGTAGAAGAACAGAAAAAGCCATAAAAACTCAGGTTTGCATGAGCACAGACGCTCCACATAAGGGTGACACTCATCAGTCACTGGACCATGCTTGTGAAGAAGCTCTGGAGGCCCTAATGCTGAGTAGCAATTAGCTAATGTCTCAATTTGAGTTTGTAATTTGAATTACCAAAAATAGAACATATTTGTGGGATGAAAGTGAAATACATTACAGAATCTGTAATCAAAAAAGGACTGAGAGAAATAAAAAAGAGACCACAAGCTGTGGGTATGTCAAAAATACACAAAAACCAACAGAAAGAAACACTGGTCAAAACGTTAAAAATAAATAACATGTTGCATTAAACCAAGTTGCTTCTCTACCACAATTCTTTATTTTTTTATTTTATTTTTTTTGTCTTTTTGAGACAGGGTCTCACTATGCAGTTCAGGCTGGCCTTAAGTTCACTTTGTAGCTCAGGCTGGTCTCGAACTCACAACAATCCTCCTGCCTCAGCCTCCCAAGTGCTGGGATTACAAGCATGCGCCACCACGCCCGGCAACCACAATTCTTTAATAAACTTAGCTTATTTATATGTTAATGTATTAATATGTAAGTTTTTAAAAAACATATTTATTTGTTTATTTATTTGGTACAGGGTTGCATACACAGTTCAGACTCCCATCGCAGCTGTCCCAGCACTGGGATTAGAGGCGTGCTCCACCACACCCAGTTTTGATGGATTGCATGGTTCCCACTGGGCAGGGTCAGCATGGAATGCAGTACTGGGGATCAAACTCAGGTCCTCATCTCACCAGGCAGGCACTTAGACCAATAAGCTGTCTCCCCAGCTGATATGTAAGTTGTTAATATGTGTTTTTTCTGGCATAGAATGTCAGAAAACCCTACATAAAGGCATTTTTCGAGTTTTCTAATCAAAATACTTAAAACTGTCCAGGTTATCAGAAAAGAGGGAAGCCTGAGAGAGTTTCATAGCTGAGGTACCCTAAGGAGAATGTCAACAACATATAATGTGTTTGCTTAGGTTAGATCTAGGGAAAGAAAAGCGAATAGCAGGCCTCAGAGACGGCTCGGTGGAATAAACACGTCCCTGGCAAGTGCAAGGGCCTGAGTTCCACAAAGAAAAAAGCATAGAGCTCATATCTAAGAAATTGAGAGCAAAGTTGGACTTAAGCCTATAAAATATGTCCATTTTTAATCACAAGTCTCAATATTGCACCAAGTGAATACACAGTGTTAATCATAGGGAAGAAGCGGCTATGCCTATAAAGCTGTGTTCTATTCCTTCTTGATAAATCTATCTATGCTCACTTCATATTGATTGATGGATTGATGGGTTGATTGGCACTGCTGGGGAGCGAACTCAGTGTCTCAATGCTGAGCTGTCCCCCCAATTTTCCTTTCCTTTTTTTCTTTCTTTCTTTCCTTTCAAGGCGGGGTCTATGTGTGTGTGTGTGTGTGTGTGTGTGTGTGTGTGTGTGATGTGGGATGTCAATTTCCAAGTGACATTCTATAATTTTGGTGAATATATTGTTGCAAAAATTGAAAAGACATGGCCCAAGAAAAGGTTGAGTTCTCAGATGTCCTAGAATATGAGTGCTACTTCTGAGCAGTGACCACAGCTCCCTGTCCCCACCCACATACCACATCTTCAAATAAGTCATAAATACAGGAACAGGTACTGCTTATAATTATTTAGGCATAAAAACCCACCACAATTTTCATATAAGAACAAAGTAACATATCCTGGTGTTAGTGTACAATAGATTAATGTATTTCTGGTTAATATTAAGAGATTATAAATGCCTTTGTTCATGACTCTATTAAGACTTGTTTACTACACTGGAAAATCATGTAAGCAAAAGCATCTGTACTAATGAAATTTGAAATTTTAACAAAACACAGGAGTCAGTTTGTGTCTATAGTTATTATGTATAAAGTAACATCACATATATGACCAAGTATTAGAAACATTTTCCTCTTAGGGTAGTGGTTTCCCAATATTTGCATTTTTTTTTGCCTGGCTCAGGCTGCCTTAAGGGCAGGTCTAGTAAGGCATGAGGAGCTAGGGATCAAAGCACGGTATCCTGGGCCTGACTGCATTTTCAAAAGCAGCACTTAAAGAACTGAGCTAACCAGAAGCCTCCCCCAATATTTGCATCTTAGGAATATCTATTCTTTTACCATGATTTCTTATGCATGTGTTATATTTCCTTCTTTATTATTTGTATATATTTACAACATATAGTGAACACATTAATTATGTCCATGTACACATTACTTCCATGACTTCTAAATGCACTTTTTCTTTATGTTATGTAAAAATTCTATTTAACTTTTGAAAACTTCTATGCAGTTTATGTAATTTAAAAATTTTATTCCCAGATGGTTAAAAACATTTTTGTCTATTTATTATAAAACAGAGACATTTGCATGTTTGGGTTGAATACCACTAACAGTATAATTAGACACAACCAAAACCACTAACAACTTCTGAGCTACTCATTTATAGAATATAATTTTTTCCTGAAAGTGGGTGTCACTAGGAAAGGCCATGTGACAGTTTTCATCATTCGGGTATTGAAAGATGAAGATGCCTTCTCCATTTTGTCTTGTTAGAAGTAGGGGAAACCACAGGCTTGAGTGATTCAACTCTGAGCTAGAAGAGACTAAATCCTAGAGTTAAGAAGATGAAGACTCTCTCAGCACTCTCCCTCTCAGTGTGAGGGAGAAAGTAGTATCTGTAGTGATCAGTCACTGAGACTTGGGGTTTTTTGTTAATGGCAGCTATCATCACCAAATGCATACACAGAATTGAAATTCATGACTAATGTGAATGAGTCCCTTACCAAGTGCAGACCTTTCTCTAAATAAAGGCACCTTAGCAGTGCTGGGGAATTGTTGTGAAGCTTAAGTTAGATCCTACCTAGGAAAAACACTGGGCTTTAGAAAGTCCTAATTATGCTGCCTTTCTTTTTCTTATGTATTTAGCACAGGATCTACAGGATCTCACTACACAGATCATACTTAAAGGGACCCTGTTTTCAGCATGCCAAGCACCAGGATGACAGGTGTGCACAACCATGCCCAGTCTCAGTGCACCCCCAGGATGAGGACAGCATGGCATGTGGAGCTAGGAAATCAAACCCTTGTCCCTGTACTCACTAAGCAGATGCTTTAGTTGGTTGAGCTATCTGGCCAGCCCAATGTTGCTTTTCATAGTCCATCTTTTATATTTATCTGCAACTTCATTTTTCTCAGAGCTAGAGAACCATAAACTCCAGGTTCCTTTAGTATAGAAGATTAGAATAGGGTTCTGTCCCCTTCCTTGTGGTTCTCCTCATAGTCCTTCACTCTGAATCATCTTACATAACAGAGACTCTGTTGGGCATTCTGCATCACTCACGTCTCAAACCTAGGTGTTTATTTCATGACAAAATTAGTAATTATGCATAACATGCTTCCCATTTCCTGAGTTGTGGGGAACTTGCATCATGAATACAGTGTGGACATAGGAGAAGTTCAAGGTTCAGACCCTATCTTAGCCCTTTGTGTGGATGTCCCATGCTACTTATAGACATTTTGTTATCCCCTTGATGAAAACATAAGCACTTGTTTGAAACCCACATAGCAGATATAAATATGGAAATGCTGACTCTTAACACCAGGGGCACATCCATCACTCTATGTTCTAGCCAGGGCTGCAACCCAGAGACATGAGTCACTGGCGACCCCACTTTCCCCAATGTCATGCGACTCAACACATTTGCAAACAGAGGACTCTGTTATTAAATAATCCCTTCTTCAAGACCTCCAGGACTGCCAATTTTTGCAGTAAACAGAAATTGTCAAAACTTAGTGAGTCTACAGATTTCATTCAAAAAAAATTTAAATTCTTGTGGCTTATCATGAAGAGTATTGCTTTACACTACATTAAAGCAACAATTGCACTTACTCTCATTAGCATCATAGGAAGAATGTGGCTGTAATGATAAGGGAAGAATTTCTAAAGCTCCAAGTTGACCATGCCCTCTGTGCCTAATAGCTCACAATGGCACATTATTGCCTGTAGAAATGGTTTCAGAATATTTGGGCAAAGGATGCCTTTGCAAAACTTAATCGTGGTTTTCTATTTTAATCGTCTTCCTTTTCTACCACAAAATTTGCATGCACTCATATTTGCATGCACTCGTATTTGTGATATTTTGGTTGGCTTCTGGGTCCTCTACAGACATGTACCCTGAGATGAAAATCCACTGTTCTCAGGATAAGGCCCCCACAGCCTATTCATCTATGTAGCCTTGTATTCCCCGGCTGCTAATTCTCATGCTACAAGCCCTGCCCCTCCTCCTCATCCTCTTTCTGCTCCTCTGCCCTCTTTACCTCCTGCCTTCCTCCCCTTTCCCCCTTCCTTTCCTCCCTTCTTCCCTTCCTCTTCTTCCCTCCTTATCCTCCCCTCATTCTCTCCTCCTCCTCCCTCCAGTGGCATCTCTTGAGCTGTTTGCATCTTCGTATTTCTTTATTTTTGCTCCTCTTACCATTCTTGACTCAGAAGAGTCATTTTCTCCCTACCTTCCATCTGACTCTTCCATTATACTCCAAAACTTTAGCTTAGACTCTTCTCTTCTGAAGAAAGCCAGTTTTCCAGGCATATTTCCTTTCTACTTTCTACAGATCTTAATAGCATTGTCTGCACCATTTTTGTTCAGTTTGCCTATGGCGGTTATTTTGTTGTTTCTTTTCAACTTGGTTCCTTTAATATTCCCTTATCTAAACTGGATCACATGTCTTAATGTATGTAGAGATGCTCAGTACAAGTTTGTGGAAGGAATGAAAGAATAAATAGCTTCCCTTGCATTTTGAAGATACAGAGAACCAGGCTTAAATATGAACAAGTGAAACAAGTAACATATCCTAGCAACCTCGGCGAAGCACCACCTCGCTTCTTGCAGAACAGCAAGCACTAGCTTTATTTAATTAGTTTATGTTAGATCAAATAAGAGGTTCTGTGAAGAGAAGAGAACACAGCAAAATGTTGAGGCTGGATTAAAATAGAGAGGCCAATAAAATCTTCATGTGAAAAATGAGTCCCAATTTTCATGATGTGTGACTGTCTTTATGAGAAGAAAACCTGCTACAAGCAAAGTTGTTAAAAAATAAATCTAAAACAAACCTAATAAGCAGAATGGCTGAGCTGAAGCCCCAGGGAGAGAAGGGGCAAGTTGTTTTCTCATTAGCGCATGGAAGTCGGACAAGAGCAGATAGTTTTCACAGCTCTCTCTGGCTGATACGAGAGTGAAGGCTTTGCAATGGGAAGGTGGTAGACTTCCCCAGCTGCAGGCTCCATTCCCTGGATGAGCCTTTATTTCTTCTACTCTACCACACACCTCCTTCCATTGCTACTTCTTGTGTTTGCAAAGGCTCAGAGAGCAACGAAGCACTGGAGAAGAAAGGAGAGAGCCAGCAGCCAAGGTACACCATGTCACCCGCTGAGTACGCACCACCAGTGCCTCCCAGTCCAGGTGGCCATTAGCCTCCCCTTCTGTGGGCCAGGAGGAGGAGGAGAGCTACAAAAGGGAGCACAGCTGAGTGCCTTGGACCTATCTTGTGCAATCACTCCCGTCCATGCACACATCCTCCATGAAGACCGGCGCTCTTTCAGGGCGGGAAATGAGGATACGGTGGATAATCAGTGCTTACTGATGCAAACAAAGAGATACGTAGTTTAGGTGAAGCATAAGTGTGATTTATTTGTGACAAATAGTTTTGGAGCTTACAAAGACAAAATTCTGGCCTGTTCTTCCTGAAAAGATCAGTCTCTTCTAACAGAGACCCAGCACAGAAGACATGGAAAGCTGTAACATACACTTCAAGATGAAAGGTTACATAAATTTTGGTCTAAGCTTGAGCTACTCCAAGGTATTGTCATTAAGTTGGGATTAAACAGCAGAAATTCATGTCTCACAGTTCTGCAAGGCTCAAGAGTAAGATCAGGATGAGTGATATTGTTCCTAGTTACAGAGCCTTAGCTTAGGAATCCTTGTTGGGCTTATAGGGACCTAGCTAGGCTTATGGCTTCATCTTACCGTGGCCCTGACTTCCTTCATCCCCTCCACTCTGCTAAGAAACCTTCCCTCCTAATACAATAGCATAGCATTGTATTAGGGCTTCTAGGTAGCAATCAAGGTGGTGGGTATGAAAGCCTTCTGTGCACAGCAGTCTGGCTAATCCACTGTGAAGCATGAGTAGCTATCATCATCTAGCAAAACAGAACTTCAGCCCTGCATTATCTCTTCCTACACATATGCATTACCTTCCATGACAAAAATTTCTGATTTACCAGACATGTTAGTCTCCTACTTTGTAAGGCAAACTACAGAAACTTGACACTAATCCAATGGGTGGAATTCCAAACACAAATACAGAAGCATTGCGATTAGCTTAGCTGGCTTATCTGCTTCTAACTTCCAGGAAGGGAAGGGAAGGCTGCAAATGTGTACTCGTGTTTGAAGCAGGGTTACTTCCACACACATGGACACAATATGCATGAGCAAAAAGTTTCAAGTACCCAAAAGTCCCACTTGGTGGTGGAAGCACATGGCACAAGAAGAAGCAAGAATCGGGGTCTCCTCCTAGTTGTCAATGGCAACTAGGTTCCGTCCATTCAATCAAGTAATTACCTACAGATGGCCCCTTTCCTGAAGGAGCACATCTCTCAGGACAGAAGAAAAAGTCCCAGGACTTAAGAGGGGCTGGGAATGGAGTATGAATTTAAACATATGATTCCATGGTTTTTAGTTTGAACACATTTTCATTTACTGCTTCTCTGCAAGGCTTTGAGAAAGGCTCATCATTATTCCATCCTTATAAATTGTAATTCATTTACCTAAAAATGTAAAATATAATACGAGCCAGGTTAAAGTAGCTATGTTCCAGATCTCTTGAAATGATAATGTTTTAAGTCAATAAACAGGCAGCCTACCTTCAGAAATGCCAGAAAACAGCCCACATTTCCTAAACAATATTCTGTCTTACATCCTCTTGCACTGATTTAAATGCCTATACTTTTAACAGGGATTTATAGATGCATTGACAGGTGGAAGTATTTTCTTACCTGAAAAAGATAATGTGAAACAAAACACAGCCTTAGGGCATCCTAGGAATCCATGTCGGATACTCACTCTGATTATATTATTTCACCAAGCAACAAGACAAGTGAAAAAAGACCTTAGTTTGCCACTGTACTTTGCTTTTCAGTCTGCTGTGTCATAAAAGCTGTAGTGGAGGAAATTGAATAATCTAGGAACATTTTACTAATTTCTTGAGCCTCAGTTTTTGCCACTATGATAAAAATAAAATAATGTCTATAATAATGAACAAATGAAGAATCAAGCAAGTTTTTTAAGTGAAGAAAATATTACACAAAATCTTTAACAAAAATGTTAAAGAGATAGTGGGTTTACTATGCTCTGGAATTCCTTTGAGAGGCAAAGCAGGCAGCAAAGACAGAGTACTGGTCACTAAATTTTATTAATCCCTTCAAAATACCAGGAACCCACAGAATTTTGTTTATTTATTATGTTCTAGGGAAGAGTCTATACGGTGCTCAGCATCTCACTAGTGGATTGGACTCATGGTGATCTGCCTGTTTACAGCCTCCCAAGAGCTGCGATTACAGGTGTGTGCCACCACACCCAGTCTCAGTTGCTGTGTCAGTGCACCCCCGGGTGGGACCAGCATGTAGGCCCAAGGATTGAACCACTCAGCTGCTCTGCCTTCTTGCAGGCTCTTTAATTCACTGAGTTATTTGGCTGGGCCAGGAACCCAGAGAATTTAGGAAAACAGAATCTTTTCAAAAGACTTTCACTGCATATTCAGAATACCATGGTTGTAGTCCAAACAGGAGCCTCCCAGTTGTACCAATCTTAAAGGAAATGGGCACAAACGTCCTAAGGCATTCCACAGCTAGAGAAAAGAGTAGGTAGGAAAGGTAGGCACGGGTTGATGTGGTGTAAATCTGACATAAGAATCTCATCTGTCAGAAGTACAGGTGGGTTTTACTGATATACAGTTCAGTGTAATTATCCATTATTTTAGCCAAGGAGTAGCAATCAAGTGTCAATGTTAGGTCAAACTAAGAAAATGTTCTGCTTGATACATGACAATTTTGAATTTCTAGCATTCTAGAGTCTTCCTAAAATGAGCCTACAATCCCAAATAAATTATTAGGGACTCTCTCTATTGTTTCCTCACTGTCTTTAGGTGACACTCATTTCTCAGTTCAATTACCTACATCATCCCAAAATCTCACACTTACCTTACTGCATGCATGCACCAGGCATGTCCACCAGGGAGTCCCACGGGTGCTGCAAACAATGTATCACAAATTAAACCTAGAAGAAAGCTCCCTTCAGTCCAGTTTCTTTTAGTGTAGTTGAAGGAACAAAAGGCTGCATTTGCCAAATGTCCTTAAAGTCCCAGTTGCAGTGAGGAAACCCTTGAACGTCTGCTACTGCTTGGTATACTCAGAAATGACAGGAAAGAGAAATAGAATTTTCTGCTGTGGAAAGATGTCTTATAGTATCTCAGCTTACAGAACTCTTCTGGAGCCTTCTAGGAATTTTGAAGCACTAATTACCTTTATCAAATCATTTTCTGAAGGAGTTCACAATGAGGATTTTACTTTCTTCAACTGAATGGTGGCTAATGCAATATTCAGAAAATGTCTCATGGCACATCTAAACCTGCTTCTTTTGATGAAATTTTTGCCTGGCTGGTACATTCACCTACTCAGGCATAAAGTCACGAGTAGTGACTTCCAAGACTCCCCATGAGTCTTCTCTTCTTCTCAACAGTACAGGTAAAATCAGTCCTATACTGTGCCTTGTACCATAGTACTGCAATGATTCTCACTCATTCTTACATTGCTTTCTTCATCTAGCTACAGCAGAGGAAAGACTGGCTGTTGATTACTTGACCAACCAAAGCAAATTTTAAGCACACAGAGGCTATTGTTGTCTGGCTAATTGCAGACTATAAGTGGAGGGGTGGGGATATCATGACAAAGCAGATTGCTGGTGTGGCCTGGTGCAGCCCCTCTCTGTCTTCCTAGTGCAGTCCTGCTCAATGCTTATTTACAAATTTACCTCCAGATACAGAGACCAAGCCCCTTGAGAACAAAGACTAAGGCATCAATGTCTGTATTCTTAGCATAGGGTCTAGCAAATGTGCTGTTCTTTTGGAAAACTAAATAAACACATGCTCTGAAGCATCACATGTATTCATCCATCAAGGAAGTCTAAGTGTAAAATCGTTTTTTACAAAGTCAATGTAATGTGAGTACTGTTGTGTCAGTCACTTTGATATAGTTCCCAAGCTTTTCAATCTCCTGCTGTCCACACTCAGGAAGGCTGACCATAACACACATCATGTCTTTTTTTAACAAAAACAGTATGAAACATTGATGAGTGGCCTCTTTTAGGGATACGCTGTGAAAGATTGTGCTACTTCTGGCTTTTTGCCCTTGGATGTTTTGAGCACCAATTCTGATGAATAAATTGACCTGGCAAGAAAGGTCAGTGGTACAGCAAGCCTGAGAGTGGGATCTGTAGGGGCCAGGTCTTAGACAGAATCCGTCAGTGAGTACAGAAGCAGAATGAATCTAGAGAAGACTGTGTCCCTGAAGACAACTTGGCTGTCCTCTTAGGAGACACCCCAATAGGTCACAAAGGACTCATATAAGTCATCCTTGGACATCTAACTTAGATAAACTTTTAGGCAGTAGATATGCATTGTTTGGAGCCAGGAAGTTTTGGAGTGATTTGTTTATCATGACCTAACTAAAACATTAGTTGTGTGTTTCACACACAATTAAAAACACAGTAAAACCAAAGCAAAACATTCTTGCTGTGACAGATTTTGGTTTTTCTCTGAGATGTTAAGTCATGCCATACACAATGTGTTATGGAACATATAATAGCATGCCTTAGTTATCTTTTTTGTTGCTGAGATAAAATATCCAGGATCCAAATTTAATGGAGGAAACATTTGCGTAGCTCAGTTTGAAGAGATGTCAGTGCATAATAGGCTGGGTCTGAGGTAGGATGACATGGCAGAGGGGCACTACATGGGAGCACCAGTCTCCAGGAGGGCAGGAAGGAGGCAGAAAGGCAGCAAAGCCACAAAACAATGAAGAGGAAACATCAGTCTGCCTCTTTCTTCCATCCCTTTCAGGCTCCATGCCCTTGGATGGTGCCACCCACACCCAGAGGGTGCCTTCCTGTTATCCACACCCAGCACTATGGCAAACTAACCAGTGGACTAATTTAGTAATCACATGTCTTCATCCAGCATCACTTACCCAAGATGCAGCAACCTCTGGAGGGCCCTGCTTATGGCTATGTGGAGTGTTGAGGACACACACTATAACAAGAGGTAGACTATAAAGAAATGGTACTCTCTTCAGCGGTGCAGGGGATTGACCCTAAGGCTTGTGCACTGAGCAATGGCTGCATCTGTTTTCATTTTCTATTCTGAGATTGGGTTTTGCTAAGTTGGCCAGGTTAGGCTTCATCTTGTTTTTCTCCCAACTCAGTCTCTCGGTGTTCTGCAATTACAGGCATGTGACATCACAGGCAGCTAAAACAACAAGTGACTTTGTGTTTATGTGTGTGTGCAAGATCTCACTATGCAGCTCAGCTTGGACTCGTAATGATCTTCCTGCTTTCTGTCCCCCTAATGCTGGGATAACAGGCATGTGCCACCACACCTGGACTCACAAATGACTTTCTAGAGTGACTCAAAAAGAGCTCAGGCAGTTCTAATTTCTATCATGAATAGTTTGTTATAATTTTGACAAATTTCCAAGTTGGTCTGTATGACTGTTTTATCTGTCACCACTAGCCCTAAGGATTAATGAAGCGAAGAGAACATGGTAACAATTCTTGAGTCAGAGAAAGTGACAGAGTTTGCAAAAGTATTAGTTTGATGACCTGAGGGTTCACAGAACCACATAAAATTACTGCAAACTTTTGTGTGTGACATCTTTGCTACAGAAACAGTCCATGCATTTTGCTACATACTCAAATAATGATATATTTCTATGACATTTAAAAATACTGATCTATTCTGGTCCCTGCAGATAGAGGCAGCATTTTGGGAGGTGAATAATTAAACCAAGACCTTCACACGCAGTTACATCTTTAGCCATCTTCTTTTAAAATTTGAAGTGTGGGTTTCCAGTGTTGTTATATTAACTAAGGTGAACTCAAACTAGCAATCCTTCTGCCTTAGGCTCCCAGAGTGGTAAGACTAAGCTCTGCATCACCACACACAGCTCATCACAAACCTATAGAAATATAAATCTTCAAATTGCCAGTGTCTGAAATGTCTTTCATTTTTTGCTTTTTTTATATATTTAACCTGTAAAAGCTTAAAATGTTATTTATATCCTATTCATCTGGGAAACACTTTCATCATCCAACCACACATAGTCAATAGCTTCTTCATGTCTGTCAGTTCTAGGTGCTGAAAATCTAACAGAGGACAAGAATGACACAGCCCCCCAAGGGCAGCTGCTCTTGCCAGGAATAAAAATGTAAAGTCCATGGCTGGGGAGATGGCTTAATAAAATAAGCACTTGCCTAGCAAGTGCAAGGGCCTGACTTCAATCCCTGGTTCCACCAAAAAAAAGAAGTCCATGGATAGGTGATGACACTATAGCATCTCAACCACCTCACATGGAGCTGATCCCTTTCCAAGAGACCGAGGCTACCTTATTTTTTTCTGTCCTATCAAATGGACATCCCTGGGCCTCTCTAGGAATAATACTGACCCTGAGATACTCAGAATGGAAATGCCCAGCACCTCTTTGCTAGGAAATGACCTTTGTAATATGAGATTTGAGCCAACAGAATACAATTATCTCTTTGAGCAGTGGCCAATAAAACTCAGTTCTACTATGGTAACATTTTTACTTGTGCTCTATTTTAAGTTGGTCATTAATCATTTCTTCAGATAGTTGGAGGATGTGAAACAGGAAAGCTTCAAATGTGTATGTATGTGCTTTTGAAAATTACTATGAGAACCCAATTTAATAGAATCTCTATATCATGAAGGATAAAATGTAGTTTTTAAGGTTTCTTTCAAAATAACTTTATTGTTGCAGTCTTTGGAAGACAAATAGAGTCTGAATGATTTGAGACAAATCAGCAATACTTACAAAAATCAGTTACTATATTTAAAGAATCTAGGTGGCAACAATGAAAATGCTTAAAATTAAGAAAATTAATAAAATTAAGAATTTTAAACTTGATTTCATGGATATATGTATATGTGTAAAAACATCATACAAGGTCTCACAGATATGTAGTTTTTTTGCATCAGTTAAAGTAAATAAACTTAAAAGGTACAGACAATGGACAATGAGATATATAGTTAGATTCTTGATTGAAAACACCATTAAGATTAATGAATGCAAACTAGACTAATTTGTGCATCTATGGGGGAAAGGGAATTGTCGTTAATTTCAGTAAACATAACATGCAATAAGAACTAAGTTCATCGTAATAAGTCAAAGTGAAGTAATGTCAGAACTGAAATGATTTTTCATTATATGACGTGGGATGAGGTTAACAATCATCACAGACTTCACGTTGCTTATCTTTGAGTCCAGCTTCCAGTGCGCAGAAGGCTGTGGACATGAGAGTCTTAGTAGTCAGAGGTGACAAGAAATTCTGGGAAAGAGACAGAGATACTGGTTGGTGTAGAGAAGGGTGGACGGGACCCCAGGGAATGTTCCATATTCAAATGCAACTAATGCAAAAACAGATATAAAATACAAAGTGGTGATTTCCCAGCTTAATTTTTCATCATGTGTGTGCATGCATGTGATACATAAAATAACTTCAATGTTTCTACTTCTATCAGGGGTTTCAAGTCTCTGTCACATTAGGAAACAACAGCTAAAAGTCCAATTGATGCTGATTAGCAACATGATATTGTCCAATAGTGAACAACTTTTAATAAATTTATACACTTTTGAATAGAAACAGGTTGATTACTGGAAAATACAACGTATATTTTTTCAAAATAAATTCTGTATAAAAACTTAGAAGTTCAACTCAAATAACTACATTTTCCATGGTATTGTCTGGCAGGACACTTATGAGGGAAAAGAGAAACATGAAAGAAAGGAGAAAAGGGGAAAAATATGTGTATGTACAAGACACTTAACATAATTATACAGCTAGTTTACCTTTTTCTCAAGACCTTGAGATTTGCTCTGAGACTCTCCAGGCTCCATTTCTAGTACTTTGTCAGTGGTCACCATGCTGTGCAGTAGATCCCTTGAACTGATTCCTCCTACCAGCTGAAGTGTGCCTGAGTAGCATCTTGTCATGATGTCCCATGTGTGGGTCTCCCAGGCAAGAACTGTGAACTATGGCTTGCCACTCTCTGCAAGTGTCAGTTTTCTCAAGATTTCTACTAACACACACATAAGTGATTGTAAAATCTGCTGCTCCAGGTCAGATCACTTTTTTATTTGTGTTCATTAACCTGATAGTAACCTCAAATTCATTAAAGCATTTGTTTTACCTTGGCTTAAGTTTCCAGAAATCTGTGTGTCTTCTTCACTTCTTGTCATCTTCCACCCAGTTTCTCCAGCCAGCTTCTGAATAATTTGCTTTGATTTAACTCTTTCTCTTATTTTAGTTGTACTTAGGTACAACTGACAAAAAATATTTATGTTAAAAATGTGCAACTCGATATGTTGGTCTTTGTTTCAAGCAAGCTGAGATAAAATAGTAGATACAGATTCCACTTCAGCAGGCCACACCTGGAAGGAGCCACAGAGCCCACCAGCCAGCAGAGCCCAGCAGGTCCACTTTGGTGGGGTGTAGCAGGAAGGAGCTGAGTACAGCAGCCAGAAGCAAGCCAGACCCATCTGGTCCCATTTGAGTTCAGTAGATCTAGACCTGGTGAGCTGAGGTAACTGGTAGGCCATGTGGGGCCCAGAAAGAAGTCCAAACAGAGGCTCAGACCCAGGAGCACATCCTCACACCACAGGGGTGGCAGCAGGTAACTGAAGTGAGCTAGTCTTCCTAGAAGACTCCAGGTACATGAAGGGGAGGTGCCCAGGCAGAACCTAGGGAACTAACTTAAATACAAATTCTAAATTTAAGAACTGCTTTGTTATATCTATATTTTCCCCTATGTTCTAAAGTACAAGTCCATTAACTACAAAAGTTTCTCAATTTCTAAATTCCACTAGTTGTTATTAGTATTGCTAATTGTACTACTGTAAACAGGAAACCATATCTGCCTTAATCACAAGTTCTTCCTTGGGTATCAATATTAGGAAATGGTTTGGTAATGTCATCAAAGCCCTATACAGAAGGACAGAGGACAGTGATGCATAGAAACAGATATACCCCTCTCAATCAAGAGTGAAGGCAAAATTTTGGGACATACACAAAAGAAGAATCTCTGAGACAGAAGAAGAGCTGACTCTTCCCAGAGAGGCTCTGATTGCAGTGATACAGCTACCTACAATCAAACCTTCACAAAAAGGTATTGCAGAAATCAAAGAGTTCTTTCTGAATAGAAAATGATAAAAAGAAGGAGGAAAGTGCATTCTCAGGCCTTGAGCCCACCGAGAACAAACCCAGGAGACATCAGCATAGAAGAAATTGGAAGCCACATACCTGAGATCTCTGAAATAATAGCAGCTGAAGTAAACAGACAACTTCAGAAGGGCATAGAGGAAATCAGATCAGAAATAATATCCCAGGTAATAAAAGAAACAGTAACTATAATGAAAGAGTTACTAAGTATTTCTAAAGAAGACACTGATAAACTATGTGATATATTTTTGATTAATAATATTTTCCACTAATGATGTGTTGACCAGGCTGTAATTTGAGAAGCAACTGTGAAAAGTGGTTATTTTAAGATTAAAAGAGGAAGAAAACGAAGAATATTGTTGATCCTTGACCATGATGTGTGGTTAGGTAGCACATCTGAATGTCAGAAACATACCCTAGTGCTGAATTATGTTTTCATAAGACCATGCAACTCTTTGAAAATACGCCATTACCGAGAACATGAGTCTTCATCAGTCATTGAGCCTGCTAACACCCTAGGCTTTCCAGTTTCCCCGTGTGTGACAGGTAAGTTGCTGTCACTGATCGATCGCCCATATTATGGGATAGCAGCTGGAATACACTAATGTCAGCTCAGTCTTCTCATATGGGAGAATATCCATTTGCTCTCCAAAGCCAAAGTCAGTTGCTTTATGCCTCACAAAGTACAGGATTTCTGGGTGCTTGTCCATTCTATCCATTATATCCGGCTGCAACATTTTGTAATGTAATTTCTTATAACATAAAGAAACCAAAATGATAAAATCGATGGGGAAAGGGACCTAGTATAAAGGCATTGTGCTCTCTTATTTAGAAAGATGAGAATAAGAAAGGCCTTGGTTCTCAGCAGTTGTCAATCTTGCCTAATGAAATCTCTCTCTCTCTCTCTCTCTCTCTCTCTCTCTCTCTCTCTCTCTCTCTCTCTCTCTCTCTCTCTCTCTCTCTGCCCTGGTTGTGCAGGTTGTTCCCTTTGTAAAATCCCTACTTGAGTGCGGCTGTCACCTCTTCCAGCTCTGCCTCATCTTACTCTGTGTTCACACCTACAGAAGGATCAGGGGAGATGCCGTACTGCCCTCAAAGTCCACACTTATTTCCTGCTTGTGTAGCTTTGGAGCCTTGGTTTTATTTAAACCTTAAGGAGCCAAAGTATTTTCAGTCTCTAACTGTGAATCCTTTGAAAATTGATTTCTCTCAAAGACTTTGCAGGCTTCTGTTCTACAAAGGACATGCTTTGTCCAGAAAAAGCTCATTTTTGGATGTAATTTGCCCTATTTTGGTTTTTCAGGCTTTTTCCACTCTTTTTACCTTAATAGGAGACAGACAATTCCATGTTACTCATAAAGATAGTTGGGAAGGCCACAGTAATTCTTAGAGCTGCCTCCTAATCAAGCTATTTCGTCTGAGTGAGAAGACTGTTGGGTTTTGGTCACTAAAAAATCCCCCCAATTACATTTACCCACAGTTTCTTTGGCTCAGAAAGTTACTCGTGGTTGTATGCAACTTCAAAAAGGCTGCAAAATATTTGCAACAGTGACTTCAGGAAGAAGAGCAATGTGTTTGTAGAATACCAACTCAACTCCTACCATATTTGCCAAAAAACAGGAGCTAAAAAGATTAGATGTCAAAGAAAAACAAAACATTGAAATTTCCAGTAAATACATTAGGCCAACACAGCTGAGTAGTTTTTTCTGCTCCCATGAAAACTACCCTCTTATAAAGGAACCCATAAGGCTGTGTGCACCTGAGGTCTGGTGTGGGCCAAGGGGTGCGAAAACCCACAGAGAAGCCCAGGGATGACTGAAGTCTGATTTCAGAGATCAAAGGGAAGTTTAAATATTGTTGACCATTGTAACAAGTGGGAAATGGCTGGGCACTTATTTTCCAGGAATGAAGTTTGGATCTAAAAACTTTGGTCTGAGATACAACCCCAGTCCTTTTAGAATTTTAATTTTTATTCTGAGACAGAATTTGGCTAACTCAGTAACTTGCCCAGTGTGGGCTTGAACTTGCGAATGCTCTTCCTCAGTCTCTTAAACAATGGAAACTGTGTGTATAAACCACCACATCTTGCCATGGAAAACCAATTTTAAAAGTCAGAGACAAAATTAATGATATTTAACAATAAAAAAGAGGAACAAGGCTGGATGGGAAAGTAAAGTTGGAAAGCATTGCAATGCTGCCAGGAAATCAAAAGGATGTACTCTGAAGAATTATTTTCTTTCTATTGTGGGGTCAAACAGGGAGTTCATATTTAACTAGGAAAATGCCTATTGTCAGTAGTAAGAGTCTTGTGTTTTCCATGTAAGTATGTAATAGGTTCACAAATCTAAAAGGAGAAAAACCTTTTCAAGGACTAGTGTGGGCTTGGTCTCCACAATTTCCCTGCGTCTGTGGAGATCAACAGAGTCAATGCATAGCAACCCTAACATAGAAAAAGAAGGGAATCAAATTGGCCCACATCCCAGGAAGTGGCGAGACCTTCCAGGGCACTGGAAAGCAACACATGGGGAATACGCTTGTGGAGACATTGAAATGTTTTCTGGTGCCAGACTGGTATTGGGAAGCTGCTGCAACTTCTGCACCTCCAACCTTTCTGGGAAGGTCATGCTCCTGAGAACATGAGCAGACCAGAGCATATGTCCTTACATCTTAGCTTTATCCAAAGATCACCAGTTATCCAGATGAGTCTTCAAGGGCCACACAGAGGAGGATCTTCATGCATGTGGACCAAGAAGCAGTGCAAAAAGAAGAAAGAAAAAAGCCTTATATAAGCACCCTATGTGGAGTCCATGGCAACTGAGTTTTGTTCAGGGATCAGTTGGCTGAAGGAACTCAGTCTCAGGTGTTCTTTGTCTACAACATGCTCAGAGACTCCTTCAAGTTCAGGATAAGTTCATGGTCTCTCTGTGTCTTCATGTATGGCCTAAGTGTCCAACAGCTACTCTGACAATGATCAAACAGTAACATCCATTTCATATTCATTGATGTTCCTATAACCATAAAATATTCACCGGCACTGTTCAAGAAGTTATCATACATCAGTGCTTAGCTAAATGGTACCTTTCAGAGTAAGACTGGCAGGGCATCTATGTACTCAATGGTTTACTCTTATCTTGCTCCTACCTTCCCACAGAATTATTGAACAAAGTCAAGAAATGCTGTTATATCACTAGGAAGAAGACAAGGTATATATTAGCCAACAATAAATGTCAGGGAGAAGACAATGATGGTTCATCAGTGCCTGTGGAAGAGTCCCTGCCCCAGAGCAACAAGAGGCTTGGAAGCCCAGACCTACTGAGGAATGCTTTGGATATGGACAGCTTGGACCTGGGTCTTGAGGAGGGCTTTGTGTGCAGTAAGAAGGATACATGGGGACAATGAGTTGGGCAAAAGCAAAAGCTAAAGGGAGTGTATTCCAGGTGTAGGATCCACTGGGAGATGAGAAAAGCAGAGCAGTTGGAAGCAGAATGCAAGACTGCCTTTTAGTTTGCTGAAGAAAGTTAGAGACTGATAGCTTTTAAATGGAGGGATGAGATAAGTGTTTTTGAAAACATATTTCAGTAACAATGTTAGAGGAATGACTATATGAGGAAAGTATAGAAATAGGAAATCAATAAACTTATGGTACATCACTTACCTAAACTCTGGAATTCATTCTGGGGCCAAAACACCCTTTTTGTCAAAATGGGCAGGTCATGAACCACAGTAAAAACAGCCCGCTCCTATGATACAACAGCTACTTGGTCGGCCAAAGGATGACTCATAATTGTTACTAGAAGGGGTCTCAGTGGCGAAGTGGAAGGAAATGTGCTCACTCCCTGTTTAGGAGTGAAAGAGTGTAGTGCTTGCAACAATCTCCCCTGTCTGCAAAGTTCCCTGAAAGGTGATTTGTGGGGGCCAAAGAAGAGTTATTCTTACTGATGAGTGAACCACTTGGACCAAGTGATCCTTCACCAGACAAATCTGGTCTAAGTTGACACAGCAGACAGCTGTGTTCAGTGGAGCCTGAAATCAATGTGTTTTACCATAATCCTTCAGTGAGTGCATGAACACAGCTTGTGTGTCCTCTTGCTTTCCTAATTCTGCTGATGATTTTGGCTCCAGGTATCTTTTGAATGACTAAACTAGGTCAAGTGAAGGGTATATTGATGCAATCTGTTAAAGAAAACCAAATCCTAGTGCCAAGATCACAAGAAAATTCTCCCAGGGAGCAAGCCAATGTTACTGTCTTTGCTTGGAGAAATGTGGCCAATAATTATATTCAGACTGTGAAATAGAACTGTTTTCCTCCTCCAGCTGCCAGAGAGATTTGGACCACATCTGTTAAATATTTATCAGTGGTGGATAATAGTTTATCTTCATTTTACTGTCTTTCACAGAGTACCAGCATTTTTATTTCATTAAGCTAGCAAACTACTGGTAGGATTTCATTGCTTTTATAGTAACTGATATGAGCTTTCTTCACAAAGCTAAAGGAAGACTGACCTCAGAGCAAATGGGATTGTGCCTAGGGTGGGAAATGTTCCTGGTATTTAAATTTCTCCCTTAAGCTACTGGTGTTTGAATTTCACACTTACAGTCCTAGTTAATTCTCCAGATTTAAAGATGGTGACTTAACTGGAAAACTTCTCTCAAAAATATTGATGCTTTTTGATGTAGATTATGGGGTGCAATAGCTCTTTAGAATCATTGCTGTTGATGAGAGAATATTGGTCATGCTCCAGCCTCAAACATTTTAAAATCATGACTGAGTTTTCTGATTTTATTTTTAAAATAAAAATAGCTGATATGACTTTAAACTCCATTACTTGTAACCATCATATTTATCTAACTGATCTCTTTTCAAAATCTCCACCCATTTGATTTCTGGCAAGAATATGACATGGAAAAGAGCAACACATATTCCAACCTGTCCGTCTAGCTGATTCATCTCATCAACTTTCCTTCTTGACTGCCTTTTTCTCAAGTAGGGCAATGCAGTAACATAGAGACAGGCTGGCAAAGGGAAGACCACTATCCCAGGATGTGGAAGAACCAACTTTGGATTGCAAGTGTTCTACACTAAAGTACTTGCATTTCCTGAGCCTTAGTTTAAAACTGCATTAAAAGAGATGATGTGTCTGCCCTAAGACTACACCAGGCTCTTGGGAGGAGAAAATGATTATAGTAATGACTGAAATAATATTTGGAGAATACTCACTCTGTTGCAGGTACCAGGACATTACCTCTAATTGATCATTGATCATAAAATTTAGAAGAAATCTATGAAGGAGGTAGAAAAAGGAGAAGTGTCAATATGTGAAAGGCACTGCCAATACTAGAACGTTAATACATTCAACTACTGCAGTGTGTGGATGTGTTTACCAACTCCACAAGAATACAGCATTGTGAGTATACATTTATACAAATAAACAATCCTATACTTACTTTTATATTCTGTTAGATATCTGTTTATCATGTGAATATAAATCATCAATTCAGTGTTCTGTGTCAACATAATCCAAAGCCTTGATAGACTGAAGAACATACTGAAAGAAATAGGACATTTGGGCAAAGCAGCCGTGTTTGGACTTTTTTAATAATCAATATGCAACACTTTGTCCAACAAACTTTGGAAATTTCACTTGGAGTCTATCTGTATGAGAAAAGCACACATGAGCATCTGGAGAGGTTTGAACTGTGGAACCTCTAGTTACCATGTGTATGAATTTATCTGCCAACAAGTGGTTACATACAGCAAGAGATAAATTTTCCTTCAGACAAACATGGAAATAGACTCATAGATATTGGAGAGAGATAGAGTAGGGAGACAGATATGACCATAGAGTCATCACTGGCCCTGAATGAGTTTAATCCTATTGGTCCCCCAAGAATATGCTCTTTTGTCTTCCCACAGCATCCATTAGGGCCACCAGTTATTGCCTTCCTTACTATGAAATCTGTAGGCCCTGGTCAGGAGGAACAGCTGGGTGGTGTTGAGCAGCACATGTCCCATCTGACCCTTCTGTCTTAGGAGCCACTGCCAACCATGTTATCACCACTTCTATGGTCTTTCTCCACTCCAGGTTATCAGGTCCACAGGCCAGGCCCCTGAGCCCCAGGTGACATCTCTATATTTAGGTGACATTCTATTTCTTCAGAGCATGCCCAGATTGTGTTTTCTTCTTTCAATATGCCCTAGATCTCACCAAGCAGAATCCAGTTTCCTCATCCCCAAAGTGTTGACAGGACTGATCTCAAGCTACTCTCTGTGTGATGTTCCCCACTTCTGTTCTGCCTTTCATTCCACATTACTCACAGGTTATACTATGAGTTCCTTGGAAGCAGAGGTAATTTTGTGTTCTGCCTTCTATTTCTCATTTCTACTGTTTTTGCCTCACCTCTATGATCACTAGTCTTGAGCAACACGTAGGCCATCAATCAGAAGAGATGCCTCTTCCAAGGTGGGCACCGATCAGTCAGCTCGTAGCCAGGATAGAATAATAAAGGAAAGAGGAAAGAGGCTGGTCCATTTAGAAGAGCTCCCACCATGTCCAGGGGTACATCCTGCTAGCATTGCCTTTGGCACCAGTCTCTAGATCTCCAGTTTCATCAGCCTGCTAATGTGGCTTTCTCTTACGCTGGCACTGTGTCCTTAGTCTATGGCTAGTTGTCTTGGTCTGAGAAGCTCCCAGATCCCCCAGCTCTCCTAGGTGCAGGTAGCCTCCATGGGCTCTCCTACCTGTAACCCATGGTCATGATGGGCTTTTCTGCCTCTGAACCTTTGAGCTATCTAAAGAGTCCCCTGTACATATATTTTCTATTGATCTTGCTTCTCAGACAATCCTATTTAATGTGCTATTGCTTTTTGAACTTCTATAGGGTCATTCATACACTAATATTATTTACTTTATCAAGATTTAGTGCTTTCTAGACATCTTCCTCTGGTGATATGTAACTCTGATTAATACATTGGCTTAGTCAGTGTGCTTTGGACTGAACTGAAATCCTAATTGACAGGGTAAATATATAGAGTACAGAGGTAGCAAGAGGATAGAGAGATGATCCAGGAAAGTCTTCTCAGAATGAATGTATCTCATCTGAGTTCTGAGGAAAGGACCAGAGTGTAGAGAGGGAGGAGCAATGAGAAGAAAACATCCCAGGAAGAGCAATTCTGTTCAACACCACACATATTCATTCTGCCACTATACAGTTGGGGCAAAACTTGGTTAAGAAGACCAAACTGAGTACTTAGCTACCACATAGATTGCAGCAATAGGCAGCTGGATTGGGGTAAAGAGGACCAAAAAAGCTTTTAAACACTTTCACTGTGATTTTCTGCACATAATTATGAATAATAATGATGATGATGATAGAGATACCCAATTCACAATGTTCAGGGGAAAGGTCAGGAAGATAAATGTGGGAAGAAACTATAAACTTCAAAATCATCTACAAATGTGAGCTCTCCATTCTTCAGGAGAACAACTCTCATCCTGCAACATATAATTGCCTTTCTATGGGTAACTTTTATGCATTCCTTGTGTAATGATCTTAACAACTAGAAAACAATGTTGCCTGTGGAGGACTCATGGAAGCTTCTCAAGGAACCTGCGGAAAAATGAAATTATGTACCTTGGGAAGGTAATTGGAAGATGGATAGATTGGTGTGTCCAGAAACTGCTTTTAGGGAAGATAGGAATCTCATTGAGGTAGTAATTAATTATGAGTGCTTCAGCATTTTCATTTGTTATGGTTAGCTTCGCTTGGGTAATTGATCTTGGATGCCAGCTGCAGCAGATAGGTGGGGTTTCCAGTCTGAGGTGAAATTATTTCAATATTAATCAGTTCTTAGTGGTTCTGAGATGACAAGTTTTCCCAATCCTGGAGCTTGATTAGTATCCTAGATATTTAATGCATTTTCCATGGCAGCAAAACAGAAACCATGTGTTGTTTCATAAGTTTGACCCGGTGCAGAAAAAGATAAAGGCTCTCTTCCTTGGCCTTGGGAAAAAAAAAAGAGTTATGGTTGTTTCTGGCCAAAAACATTGATTGTTTGCCATTTTTCAATATATCAGTCATATCTCTCATGTGGTTTGCATTTTGTATTAGTCCAGCTTCTGTTGCTGTCATTAAAAACCAAATCTGGGTAAATCAACAAGGAAAAGAATCATTTGGGCTCACAGTTCTTGAGATCCAAGACTCCCCCTGCCGCACGGACCATTACCAGGCAGGAAACGAGGGAGCACACACAAGCATGCCGCCTGCTTTTTCTCCCCCCTCTTGTAAAGGATTTATTCTTGTGCAGCTCCATCCTGATCACCCTCTCTAGCGCTAGTCACTGAGTAAGTGATTGACTTCTAAACATGGTAATCATGTTATGTCTCCAAGTTCTTAATTCCTCATAAAGGAAAGACTAGTTTTCAACACATAAATCCTCAAGGGACAAACTCAAGCCACACCCAGACTGCAGCATGGTTGCTGGTTCTGCCTTTTATGTCTGTAGAACATTTCCATCCCAGTGCACCTTTATGCTCTTCCTTCTTTTGTTCCATCTAAACAGCCTGGTCACCATCCCCACAACAAGCTGCTTTACTTGGATTTTCAGTTATCTGCTTCTTGCCACTGGTACATGCCTTCACAAATACATAAGGAGGAGGTTTTCTATTCTTGGTTGCAACCCTAGTGGTAGGCCAGAGCCAGGGAGAAGCTGCTGTGTGTGGAGGCTATGCATAAATAAGCAGCTCTTGTCTAGCATCCATGTTGCAGTGGCTCATGGGAAAGTACTTCAGTGCTGTGAATGAGCAACGGAACTCATGACTCCTCTGTTATAAGGCAAACCCAGCAATCCCTGAGCATACATGTGAACAGGAAGAACATCATTTGGATGAGATTATTTTTTGCATCCTTAGAAGTTTCCTTTCTACTTTCTGTAAAATTTTGGTTTGGATTTAGAATTCAGATTATGCCTCAAGGATGAGGGAATATTTCGATTTCTGAATCAAACAGTTGTCCTTTTATATCTGTTAATTTTTGTCTCTAGTTGTCCACCCAAAGTCATACAGTCATGGGATGGACATCTATATTTTGTGATTAATTCATGATCCAGTGCTTGGATTATGGGTTTAAATGTTGTTGGGATTATGGGTGTGAGTGCTACACCTGACCGAGGACAGACAGTGTGAATGCAGCATGCTCCTTCCCTTTTGATCTTGCTGTCTTGCTCTTTGCTGCCACAAAGAATGGCTGCTTTCTGCCACGTGGCTTGGAGCCAGCTGAGTATGGACTGAAATCTCCACTGACTGTGAGCTAAATAAAGCTTTCCTTCCCTAATATTGAGTGTCAAGTATTTGTCTCAGGAATGAGAGAAATGTAACAGACAGTATCAGAATAAAATCAGATTCAATTAGCTTGTTAATCTGTATCAGCTTTTCTCTTGGATAACTATGAAGGCAACTTATTATTCTGAGCCCAGGAGGACAGGACAGATCTGTGAGCTTAAGCTGGTTTAGAACAGCACTGAAGAGGAAGATTTGAAGGCTAGAATGTCTAGTCCTTAACATCGTTCTGCTCCTCAGTCCCTGAAGGCCATTCATCAGGCTACACATGGGCCCACGGGGCTTCAGGATCTTCCCCCATTAAACAGGCAGGAGGTAGGAGAAATCTCAGTTTGTTTCCAGAAGCACAATGTTAGATTTTAAATCAAAAGAGAATGTAGCCAAGCATTTAACTGGCTTTCAGCAAGTGCTCCTTGGCTCAAGCCCTGAAATTCTTGTCTCCTGCTGGTGAGGTGGTTGTCTGCTGAAAGCCTATTTTCTCTATGCCTGCTGGAATCGAGCAGGTCCTGCTTAATAAGGAACAGATAAAGCCAAGGTCATATTCAGGACTAGCCTGTGGCAAATCTAGGGAGGAAGCATAAACGCAACCTTTTCCCACCTGCATTTTAATTTCTGCATTGCAATGTGGCTATGGCGCCCTCTGGCGACGCTTCTCAGCGTTTGCTTTTATTTTAGGGCACTGGCAATCGCCGCTTCTGGAAAACTCTCCTGAGGAAGACGCCTATGATGATTCTGAAAGATGAAAACTTCATGAACAGCATTAAAAGTGTACTTCAGGGAATAAATGAAAAATGGAAACGAAGAACAATCAATAAACAGATATTTGTATTAAAAAAAAATACCATGCAGCAGTAACAACTAATTCTGTCCAGTGAAAGAACAAGTTGACAAAGATATTCTCTGATTAGATGATCCAATTCAACCATTTACCATGTCTTTAGTAGGTGATTTCAGTTGCTGGCGACAATAGTTAACGAGCCCATCCCCTGGCTGGCCCACGTCGGGTGTCACCTTGGGGATCATCTCCAGGGAGCCTGCACACAGATGGGCTCACACGGAAAGGCGGAGCGAGGAGCTGTGCGGGAGGACTGGCAGGGAAGCTTCAGGGAAGCACAGGCCAAGGTGGTTGGTGGCCGCTAATGGGTATCGGGGAACAGTGCTCTCAGGTGACTCTGAAGGCATGCTGATAGTCTGAGCATCGGAGATGAAGAGAGGTCCTTCAGAGTGAGAGGAGACCGCAGGGGCGAACTCAGGATGTCTTCCGTGAGCTAGGCTGGACAGCATAGGCGGTACCCAGGCAGCCTCACCTCTGGAAAAGGGGTACAGCTTTCTACTAACACGGCTGTTGGTGGAGGAACTCAGGCATTTCACACACAGCATCTGAAACCTTAGCGTTAGTCTAGCGAAGCTCTTGGAATTAAGAAGCCTACTTACTGCACTAGAGCTTATACTTCTATGTGAACATTTATTTAGCTGCCAGTCCTCCTTGAGAGATACTTAGATACCCGTGGAATAAGTCCACACACGCTTTGGAGAAGCACCACAAGGCCTGCTTTGCTTCCTGTTTAACAGTCACGTGCCTTTTCAAACAATGGATTTAGGGTATTCTGTTCGAATTTCATCACCCTTAAGGACTACAAGATTTAGCACATCTTTCAGGGATCCTAAATAGAACCACCGTAGAATAAAAATATGAATACAGGGCTGAGGAGATAGCTCAGTGGCACAAGCCCCTGCCTGGCAAGCACAAGGCCCTGAGTTTAATCCCCCATACAAAGAAAAAAAAAAGAAAAACTATAAATACAAGAAACAACACTGAATGGGTTTCAGTAATGCTAGTAAAACACAGGTACATTCTTCATGTTACATTCTCTGAGCCAACTAATTTAGTCTTGCACATTCAAAGATTAGAGCAGTAGAAGGTCAATGTGGCCTAACCCGCTTGGAAAAGACTGGAAGCATCCTGTCCTGCTCTAATTCTGCAGAGAAGATAGGAAAAGATCCTGGGGCCAACTACTTACCAAGTGCCAGGTGCCTATGCTACTGAAGCAATGGGTTAATTTTTAAATGTGAAATTATTTGAAGAAAAGATCCTACAAAGAAAACATGTTTAAATCTCAAGCAGTCACACTGGTAAATCAAAGGGATGATGAACAAACTTTTTCAAAATGCTGCTGATGTTACTCAACACCGCAAGTGCTCAAATTAACCTAGCAGGTTGGGTAAAGATACTGTTTCTATTTCTATATGTGTATGTGGGTATACACATATGCTTACATATAATTAGTATATGAAATTATATATAGATAAAAATTCATCATATACTGTACACCAGTATATTTAGCTCACTGATATTATGAATCAAAAATGTTGCCTCTATAACTCAATAAAACATAATTTTGCCAAATAGATTTCATGGGTGATCTTCTGTTAGATCATTTAGGTAATTGAATGTGCTGACATCAATCTGGCTAAGGCTCAGTGTAATCTTCCTAAATTATAGCAATTGGCATACAAAGAGAGTGAACACAGGAACAGGGCAGGAGCCAAATGTGAAGACGGCTTGAGTGCAGTGCCCGCTATGTGCATGATATGACATCACAAATTCCATTCTGCATTTGTGGGTTTCCTGTGGAAGATAAGAGAGGCTGTCACACTGAATAGGGTCATCCTTTGGATGCAGAACACCTTAGCCTGCCCACTGCTGCCTGGGGTGGTGGCTAGCACTGATTGATGTTGTCTGAAGCCCACATGTTCCATCTCTCATGCAACCTATTTTCTGGCAGTTGTGGGTAGTGTGGAATCAGGTAGGCTATCATCCAAGATGGACAGGTGAGCTCAGCTGTGCCATTATCTAGGACTTGGAGGAAAGGTCTTCTTTGTTTTCAGTGAGTTTCCTCAATAGTAAAGTAGGATAATGATTGATATGATTGTGAAGAGGCTTAGCAATATGTAGGCGATGTATCTCCTAGGTGTGTGGCACATGACAGTGATACACTGTTAAGACTGTCTCTCTCCCTCTCTATCTGTCCCTTTTAAAAAAAGACAACAGACCAAGCCTCATTTCTGAAAGAGTCAACAATACATCAACAGCACTTGTGTTTTAACACCAGTCTTTCTGCCTGCTGCTCTAACTAGGTCCTGTACTAATATTTATGTAAGGACTTTGTATCTTCTTTCTTATAACTAAGAAAATCAAGGAGGGGTAACCTGTTTGGGCCCCCTTCTGTCCCTCTCCAACAGAAGTTTTCTATCTAATAAAGGCTTTTTTCTTAACCTCCGTTTGTTCCTAAAATTCATTCTTTGGTTTTAGAGAACATGAACTCATCTAGGTCAGGTTGGGAGTTTTACTTCCCTGTGTCAGTTCCACAAAAAAAAAAAAGAAAGAAGAAAGAAAGAAAGAAAGAAAGAAAGAAAGAAAGAAAGAAAGAAAGAAAGAAAGAAAGAAAGAAAGAAGAAAAGAAAATCAAGGACAGTGAGTCATTTGGGTGAAAATGGGATAGAAAATATTAGTAGGCCAGAGGACATTTTAAATTATCCACCTCTCTCTTATCTTTTATTGGTGGAAATCTTAAAGCTTTTATTTCTTGCTGTCAGTGTCAGGTGTTTTTGTTGTTTCTTTAACTTCTCCTCTGTGGATTAATTTTTATTTTCTGTACAAGGACAATTGTAGTATGCTTTCATGTTGGGCAGGACCCATGGTCAAAAGTGACCATTTAGGTTGCAAAGGGACTAGGGAAATCTGGTATTATCTGTTAAACAATGTTTAAACAAAAAAGATGGTGAAAATTCCTGGTATTGGGGTATTGGATGTTCATTCTAAAACCATTTCACTTTACTTAAAAGTTGTTTTCATTTTCTTATTTAAAATTTATTTTTATTTGTATATTCTTGTGGTCCATCGTGATCCATATGTTGTGTGGAGCTGTCACAGCACAGGCACAACCTTCTTTTCCTGTCTGGTCCCTCCTGCCTCCTCTGGGTCCCTTTCCCATACACTATGGCTACACCCTTGTTTCTCTTTGTCACCCATTACTGTACTCTTTGATTTTCTTATGCTTTGAGTTTCTCATGGAAAAGAAACAACATGATTTTTAAGCTTGCATGGTGGGCTTAGTTCATTTAACATTATGGAACCAAAGTGTTCCTGTTTTCTTTAGCAGAGGACTCATGGTTATTCTTCTTTTCGGTAGTCCATTGTGTGTAGATGACAACCACAGTTTGTGCATCCATTTGTCCACTGATGGATAAGGAGGCTATCCCCATCATTTAGCTATTAAAAATTGCTAGAGATATTTCCTTCTTTCCTTCCTTTCTTTCTTTCTTCCTTCCTTCCTTCCTTCCTTCCTTCCTTCCTTCCTTCCTTCCTTCCTTCCTTCCTTCTTTCCTTCCTTCCTTCCTTCTTTCCTTCCCTTTCCTTCCTTCCTCCCTCCCTCTTATGTAGTTCTTGCGACTGACCCCAGGGTCTTTGCAGAGAGTTAAACCCCATCTTTCTTTTTTATTTTATTTATTTATTTGTACTTTGATGTATAAAGTTGGCCTTAAACTTGGAATCCTCTTGCCTCAGTCTCCAACAGTGCTGGAATTAGAGATGCGTATTACCATGTTCATCTGAGATATTTTCTGTGTTAGCTGAGCTGGGCACAATTTTCCTGACCCTTTGCCTTGGTATTTCAAAGATGTTCACGGTGTCCTATTTTCTGGAATGGGGTCTTCCTTGCCATTCACCTGCTTAGCCCTGATTTCTGATGCCTTTTGCTGACTTTCTGCACCACGGCCAATGCCCTCTGCCTCCTCAGTGGCCTCACCCACTTTCCCCATTGTTATATGTTGACAAACAATCATTTTGTATTTCATTCCTTGCTAGCAGAAATTTGGATTTGTTCAGAGATCAGATGCACAACAGACTGTAAGGCAGGAAGGTGTTTCCTGCAGTACTGATATTCTTGCTTCCAGCGTGCATGTCAGCCTTATTTAAGGGTGAAGTAAGCTTACTGCACAATGAGAGAGAAAAGCACACCTTTGGCAGCCTTTCAGATAAGATTTTCTCATGGAGAGAACAGATATATATGCATGCACTTAGGTGTCCTATGTCATTAGAGCATATGTGAGTGCTTATCCAGGTGTATATTTATATTATTGCTCTCTGTCTTGCAAATTGCTTCCCCTTATGAAGCTCACTGGAGTAACTTTCTCATACTGCTTCATAGCCACTTTATAACCTGGATGGATGGAGAGACCAAGAGTTGTAAATACACCAGACCCTGATTCTCCCTTCCTAAAGCTTCTAGCCAAGCCTGATAGTCCCAGAAAGCACACAGGCCACTCTTCAATAAGTGGTCACAGCTGCTGCTGCAGTCCTGGCTCTGTCCCCTATTCCACCAGGCTCCCAGCAGGTGTGATTAAAGAGTGTGAGCTGAGCTTACTCACAGGGTGCAAGGAGCCAAAGGGAGCTCATCTTCTATCAGGAGGAAAAGTTTAAGAAAAATGCACTTTATTTTTTATTTATTTTTAATAATTGTATTGAGAAACAAATAGCAATGAGACAATTTCAAAACCGATAACTAGCACAGTTTCAATAATTAGTACATTGCATAGTGTCTTAGTGGTTATTCATTGTACAAGATGCAGACATAATATCTTGTCCACAGACACTATTAGAACAAATCTCTGTATGCACCGATTTAAGAGAATGAAGCTGTACATCTATCCTGACTATTTTAAGTATAAAGATACAAAATGGTCATTCATTTGTATCCTCCTTTTTTGGTTAGTTTTGTCAGAAAGGGCACTCCACTGTCATTCGATGCACTTCATTTATTTATGAATTTGTTTGTTTATTTATTTATTTATGCTGTACTGGGGATTGAACTCAGGAACCTGTGCTTGCAAGTCAAGCACTTGTTCTACTGAGCTATCTTCCTGGCCCATTCAATGCACTTTAAATGTGATGACATTTTGAATGCTAAACAAGAACTGGTTTGATGGATCGTATGTCAATCTGATTTAGGGTTTAGAAAACTGGATCTTATTTGGGAGTTAGAAAACTGAGAAATACAGAGTCTCCTTTCTTCCTCAGGAGTGTCAGACCTGCTACGTTGCACTTGGTTTGCTTAGCTATGGAGATTTTAGTTTATACATTTGTAACTGCTCCATGTGACATAAATCAAATCAAAGTGCTTAGCATATATTACAAGACCCTAACTGGTCCTTTCTGTCATTGTCTCTTCCCAACAAATTTTACTTCAAATTGCTCCCATACTGTAGATGACCTCTTCTTCTAGAGATTGTGTCACTGCCTCTGTGTGGCATATAAGTAGTATACATCCACTAACAGAATTAAGTCGACTTCTAATATGAGTACTTCTTACAAACTTCCGGTACTAAGATTCCTAGTGTTAAAGACTTCCGGTACTCAATAGTTAGTACTAAGACTTGTAGCACTAAGGCCTCCAGTCCTTCCAAGACCAAGTCTATTATGTTCCCTGCATTATGCTCTGAGCTCAGTGCTGTTTATGGTTCTGTGAAGAGGATTGGTCACCAACCATGGTAAACAGAGACAGATCTGAATTAGCTGGGCTTCTATTCTGCACAGATGTCATGAACTTTAGGGCTAGATGCGGAGAATTTATGTTTTTGAAACCTCGTCTGATGGTTTTAATGAGAATTCTTAGGGAGAAACTAGAACATTATGCATCTGAAAGTGTTTGCTGAATGAGTGGCTGTAAAGTCGATCATTAAACAGAAAACAGCAGTGACAACAACAACAACAAAACCACAGCAGAAACAAAATAACAAATAGTATTGAGTATCCTCCAACTAGTCATGTGGAATGCTTCAGTTTCGTCACAGTCTCTGCAACCGCACATTGAAAGCAAAAGAAACAAACCATAAATGAGCTAGAAGCATCCACAAAACTCGAGTATCTAAAGCTCTTAAGAAAATTATTTAATTTTAGTCAATACAATTGAAGAATGTGGTAATGAATGAGGTCTGTTTCGAAAAGAATTTATATGGCACTATGTGAAGAATAAAAATTGCATGGTTTTCTCAGAAGGAATTGCTGGTGCAAGGAAGAAATGGACAACAAAAAGGACTGCTTGAAAAGCACATTTCATTCAAACAGAACTTATTTCATTTCTGATAAAAGTCACTTTGTGTGTGTGTGTGTGTGTGTGTGTGTGTGCATGAGTGCTATGTTTTTGGTAAATAGACTGTTTTTGGAGAAATATGAACTTCAGAAAGGAAAAAAAAAATCACTGGCAAATGTCTTGCCTCAGGACAAAGAACAAAGAGCTATCCAGGCGGTGTCCGGGAGATGTAGGTGCCCAGTTTTGGATTTAGTATAGTGAAATAAATTAGACATGAGTTTAAATATCACATTGTTTTTCTTCTGTGAGAAGTCCAAATTATAAATATGGAGAAAGATGGAGAACATATATTGGGAAATAGGAACATTTTATTAGAATGAAAGGGGAGCGAAGGAGGAGAGATGGTGAGGGGAAGAAGGAAAATGGAGTTTTCCAAAGACAGAAAGGAAAGGAAAATGGAAATAAAGTTTATGTAGGTAGGGAGAGGAAGAAGCATCAAAGCTAAAGGAGGAGAATGGGAACAAAAAGAACTGAGTTATATTATTTACCAGTATCAGTCCTCCATGCTGAGTGGCAAACATGTACAAACCAGTGCTAAGGTCACTCTTCTGTGAAGGAAGCATAAAACAGAAATGAGTTCAGCAAATAGCCTGAGTGACTCTCAAGTCTAACAAGTTGATGCAGCCAAGTTTAATTATCACACAAGCCAAGCATTCTACATATTGTGATGATTAACACACAAAGCTTCCTAATAGGTGGCCCTTTATTGTACAATGCAGACATGCATCAAAGACAGCTTATTGCAAAAGACATGACATTGTTAGGTAAACATTTAATTGACAGACAGTTTGCCCTATGGAGGAACTGGGCTCAGGGTTATAGATAACTTGCTCACCCTTTGCCACCATAGAGTAAGAGAGCAGGAAAGAGAATTCTGGTCTTTGGACTTCAGACCTCAACAGTTGCAAGGAATCGTTATGGAAAATGTACCATGTAGCACACTGTGGATGCTCCTGTGAGTGTTGATGAGGAGTGGACATGCATTCCTATCACAGAAGCCTGAGCACGGCCAACATTCAGTGCCACTGACACTATGTAAGATTTACGGCTTTGAAAACTGAAGACTTTCTGGAAGTCCTTTCCGTGATATCCAGCAAACATGAGCACCGAGAAGCTAATGGGCTGTTTGGGTATGAGGTAATGATTTACATGACAAGCTCCTCAAGTGTTAGAAAATGCTGGCAACTCATGTCCGTGAGACCACATACATACAAGTTCTCTATTCTGCCAGGGGATGCTGATAAAAATACTTTTAATTACATTATGCAATCATTGCAAAGAAAATGGATAGCTTTCAGCTGCTCAATTGCTTTTCAATGACTTGATTAAAATGCATCAAGGGAGACAGCTGCTCTTGTCATTAACTGATAAACGAGAGCCAGAAATCATTACTTATTGCTGGACTTATAAGGAAGATGCAAATACCAGGAAAATAGCAATATCTTAGGAGTGAAATATGAATAATATTTCCTATTCTCTGCATCCTTTGAGGAGTCATCTTTGCTTTTAACTTTAAATGTTAATATACATTTATCCTGGTGTTTCAAAAACATTCTGTGTTCTCTGCTTGTTCATAAACGGAAAAAAGAAAAATAAGATATACAGGCATAATGGTAACATGGTCTTTGAATAAAGTATAAAACTAGTGGTGATGTGAGACCTCTGATATTTCACTCATACCGTTAATTGAGTAAGTATGAAGTGTGATCAAAATGTACAGTAAATGTTAAAAAGAATCCCATTAAAGACACATTATTCTTGGGCCAGCCTGATAGCTCAGCAGACTAAAGCATCTGCTTGGGCAGAGCACAGTGGCTGGGTTTGTTCCCGCGTGTGCAGTGTCAGCCCCGCCCCTGGGGTGCGCTGAAGTGGTGATTGAGACTGGGCGTGGTGGTATGGGCCTGTAATCCCAGTGCTTAGGAGGCTGAAAACAGGAGAATCACTGTGAGTCCAGTCTATTTAGTGAGACCCTATTCACCCTGCACTAAATACAGAAACAAAAGAGACACTGCTGTTAGTCCATCCCCAAATCCTCCACCTAAGTTTTAATACATACTTAATTCTGTTGTTCTTGCTGCAGGAGTTCTCAAAGGTCTCTTTTCTGAATGTCTTTAAAGGTGAAGTTGAAAATGTGGTGAACGCTGCTGCCCAGTGCCATGCAATTAAAAACAAACTCATAAGAACACATTTTGTCTTCGTCTTCTTTATCCAAAATATTTGACGCTGTATGGCTTTTGGCTCTTCTACAAAGCCAAAATGATCATGAATGGAAAATGTTTTGAATTCTTCACTTTGAGGCGGCCAAGAGAGTGCAACTGAAGACACTCAGGAAAAAGGACACCAGAGCCGCTGCAGAACGTATCAAAAACTTTGGCATGAGCATATTTGAGGAGGAAGACTCAGGGCAGTGTGTCTTTTACAGTAATGCAGTACTAAAAATACAAACACTCACTGTATTTTTGATCTTACCTTATATTTTTATTTTGAATTTCTCAATAGAAGCTGATTCATACTTAGATTTTCTTATTAATTTTATTGAGAAACAAATAGCAATGAGACAGTTTCAAAACGTATTAGTAGGACAGTCACAATAATTAATTCATCACATATTATTGTCTTCATAGGGGTTATTCATAATACAAGGTGCAGACATGGTATCCTGTCCAAACACTGTTAGTACAAATTTTTCTTCTCATTGAATTAAGAGAAAGTAGCTTTATATCTATCCTATTTTGTATATACAGATACCAAATGGTCCTGTATTTGTAGCCCCTTTTGTTTTGCTTAGTTTTATCAGAGATGGGTATTCCATTGCCATTGAAATATTGTGGGTATGTGAATTCAGCAAAATAATTCAATATAGTCCAATAGTCCATAATAGTAGTGGGTTAGCCATAGGACTGACAATGTCAGAAGTTGTCTCTCCGTGTGACTCTCCCCAGGCACACTATAGAACTTCAATCTCTTTCCTCTATGGCTCCATAATCTCCTTGTTCAGAAAATCATGACGTTGCAGTACAGGTTCTCCTATGTCCTGAGGCTTCGATAGGTGACAGCAGAGAGTCCCGGCCACACCTCCATCACCAGAGCTCTTTCTGTGAGACTGACTTCCCCTGGTCCCATCTCAGAGCTTTCCTGATAGTCCATTTCTTGCCTGCTCAGATGAAAGAAGCTGAAGGTGTTCTAAGTACAGTTTTTTCAAGCTCCAAGGCAAAATTATTGATTTTTAAAATAGTTTTGTTCCTTTCTACCTTGTAGGGTGTCCTTGAAAAACAGTGGTTCAGCAAATAAAAATTTTATTACAAACAGGGAATCAAATCTTCAAGGTCAAAATCTCTTGATTAGATCTTTTATTTGAAAAGAAGATAACAGTTCTCCAAAATGAAAGAATATAAGATCAATGCTGAGTAATTGCCATGGTGTGTAATATCCTTTTACCCTTTAACTCCATAAATTGAATCAATTACCTTTTGTGGTATTAGAGAGTTACAGTCAGACTAAGTTAGAGAAAGCAGAAAGCAGGTGTTGTTTAGGATCTTTCAGTATTAACCCTATACAGTTTGAAGGTCTTAATGTCAATAAAGTCAACATAGAAATGAGACACAGGCTGTTTCCTCTGTAGTACTTAATAAATATAGGTGGCAGGGGAGTAGATAGCACAGCAGTGCTACATGTAAACAGGTGAAAAGATTCCTTGCATCTGTGTTACTGAGTTTGACCAAGAGATGACTGCCTTTGAACAATCCTGGAGCCAGGTCACCTTGACTTGAATCCCAGGTATGCTTCTACCTGGTGTGGGACACCAGGAGTACAACTAATCTTACCCTCACTCAGCATTCTCAACAATATATGGAAAACAGTGAGAGACTCCCCCTCCCCAAGTGTCATTGCTGTAGCCATGAAATAAATGACTTTGCCTGAGAACTTAGTGTCTAACAAATGGGAAGCTATGTGGATGATATGATCCACCTCGTTGTATTAATATTACATGTTCTATGTCAAAGGTGACATAGTGGCACTTAAAGACCTTTTTATCAGTATACTTAGAAAGTGCTCTCCTCTCCTTCTCTTTCTTTTTTCCTCTTCCTCTTCCTCTTCCTCCCCCTCCTCTTCCTCTTCTGCCTCTTCTTCCTCCTCTTCCTCCCCCTCTTCCTCCTTTGCCTCCTTCTTCCTCCTCCCCCTCCTCCTTCCTCCTCCTTCTCCTTCTCCTCAGTCTCCCTCCCTCCCTTCCTCCTTCCCTCCCCACCCCTCCTTACTTCATACTGAACCCATGACAGTAGGTAAATGCTCGGTCACTGGGCTATGTCCCCAGCCCAAAGACCTGTTTAAATCTGGGAAGATGTTGCTTATACATCTGCGCTGCTTCCCTTAAGTCTCCTAATTATCTTAATATTTCAAGTCATTCCTTCTCCAGGTAGCAGTAAGGTGCTCTTTCTGAGTCAGTCATTTCAGTAACTCTTCTTTTATAACCTCCAACTCACACCCCACTCCCTGGCGCTCCAAGCACCTGGGGATGATGATAAAAGCATCACAGTCTTCTTCCTACTTTCACAGCACCTTAACCTTCCTCTCATCCGCTCATCCCCCCTCTCCCTTGTTCACCAGTATCCTGATTGCGGCCCCATTGCCTACAAAGTGCTATTCCTGAACTTTCTATGTCATCATAACTTTTATGATGACACTCCCTTTAAACTCACTACTCTTAAAGTCAACTACAAAATGGATCAAAAAATTACATATTAAACAGAAACACTGAATCTACTGGAGAAGAAAATAGGTAGACATCTTGAAGACGCAGGGGCAGGCAGAGAGTTCATGAAAACAGCCAAACTACCTGAGAAATACTTCAAAGAGTGAACATCTGGGATCTCACCTCTTTGAAGTTTCTGCACATCAGTAGAAATCACCAACAGAGTTTATGAAAGAGCCCACAAATTGGGAAACATTTTAGCTGACTGTCCCTCAGAGAAAGGATTTCTATGTAGAACACATAAAATATTAAAAAGAATCAGGACCCCAAATTCAAAGATCCAATTAAAAATTGTCATCTGTCTGAGATAGAAATATACTTCTCAGATGAAGAATTGCAAATGGCAAATAAATTCATGAAAAAACATTCAGTATCACTGGTCATTTGAGTAATGCAAATTAAAACAATGGTGAGATTCCATCTCACCCAAGACAGGAAGGCTGGCTCAGAGAAGCGAGGCAATAACAAATGGTAGAAGTGCTGTGGTGGGAGTGTACAATCACTAGAAAAATCAGTATAAAAATTCTTCAAAACAACAGGATTGGAGGTCCCTTCAACCCAGCTATTCCTCTCCTGGGCATTTTTCCAGAAGAACTGAAAATATCATACCACAGTAATATATGTGCATGCATGTTTATGGAAGCACAACTTTTTTTTTTTTTTTTTTTTTTTTTTTTTGTCTTTTTGAGACAGGGTCTCGCTGTGCAGTTCAGGCTGGCTTTAAGCTCACTTTGTAGCTCAGGCTGGTCTCAAACAACACAGAATTTCATTAAACAAAAGAGTAAGAATTCAATAATTGTTGCTACATTGCATAATATTGTCTTCAAAACAGTCTTTTAAATTACCAGATATAAGCATAATAGCATAATTTGTCATGATTGAATCTTGGAAACAACCCAAATGTCCATAAACTGAGGAGTAGATAAAAGTGATGTGGTATTTTACATCTTGGAGTATTACTCTCCTATGAAAAAGATAAACTTGAGGCTTTTATAGGTAAATGGGTATAACCAGAAACCATACTTATAAATGAAATAAATCAGATCTGTATGTGTAAACATCATATCACCTCACTAGTGTGAGACTCTAAAAGAGCAACTAAAATCAAAAAGGTGGAATTGATACAGTGAAAAGGGAAAGACTCTCTTCAAACTGTGATGAAGAACAGAACAAAAGAAGAAAGGAGGAAAAAGATATATTTATGTATATATACAGAATAAGTTGGATAATTGCACTGCTCATTTCTGCAGCCCTATTGAAAGGAGCAGCTAATGCTTACTTTTTCATATTTTTAATTTTTTATAACCTTTTTGACCAATTTTGCACACTTAAATCTAGTAACCTGAACAACTAATTTGAACACGACAATATGCAACACAACAACCATTGTGGAATTACTATTCTTGTTGTTTAGTCAAATTCTGTATAATTTTTAATGTTTTTTCCTATTTTTTATCTCTTAAAAAATAAAAAAATGATTAGGACACCCCCCATAAAGTCAACAGGGAGCCCTGAGGCACTCTTGGCAGTGCTAAGCACATTGGGTGACCGGGACAATTTCTGCAGCACTCTCAGCGTTTGGGTGGAGACACACGAGAGTGCGATGCACATTCTTGCCCCGCTAATTCAAGCGTTCTCGACTCTAACCACAAGGACTGTGTGCTCCGGCTTGGAGGGGCATGTGTTCCTTCATGCTAGCCACCACCCATTCTTTGTTTATGTGTTTGGTACAGGGTCTCACTGCACAGCCCAGACTCCTAGGGCTCTTCCTGTTTCAGCCTTTTCAGTGCTGGGAATTCAGGAATGTGCCACCACGCCCGGACTCAGTCGCCAGCTCAGTGCACCCAGCAGTGGGGCTGGAGCATAGGGTGGTGCCAGGGATCGAACTCCAGGCCCTGTGCTTGCCTATTTAGGTGCTTAGTCCATATTTCTTCCCTTGTAATCCCTCCCTTCACACCTCACACTGATGCTCTGATTTATTCAATGATTTTCTACTCAAATACCACAAATTGCTCCTCATTTTTGCATGGTTATAGCCTTTCAGCAGTCATACAAGCTAACAATGTAAAGAAAAATAGCTGTAATACATGAAGATAAACTATAATCATCCAAAATCAAAGAAGGCGTTCACTTGTATTTCACAATTATAACCACGAGTTACTGGAAAAAATAGATTTTTTAGCTTCAGATTGTCTCATAACCCTTAGCAAGTGTCTTTTTTCTCAGGATTGGTAGACCTTTTTCCCAGAGGCACTGTCCTGGTGGATTCACTGTGTGCTGTCTCTCCCTTAAGCTCCCTCCCCTGGAAACTTATTTATGGAGTAATATAACAATTACTCCATAAATATTGCTTAAAATACAAGAAAAGGGACTTGTTCCACTTGGTAATTGATAATCATTGTTAAAAAGAATTGTTACTAGCCATATGTGCTTCAAATGGGTTTCCCAATAATGAAAGTCATGATTTAGAGCAAATGACTATTGAAAGAGAAAACATAAACCACTGAGTAGGCTTAATTTGGCAGACTGGCAGTTTTCTAAAACATGTTCTATAGAATCTCATAATTAAACCATGTTTCTAAGGAATAAAGTAGCTAATTATTGAATTTGTTTGAGAATAATCTATTGATACAGATTTGTACTAATTTTTTCTATTAAAAATTAAATCCATGTAAAATTGACTTAGTAGTGAATTTCATGGATTATATATCTCATGCTGCTCTCTGTCTCTGTCTCTCTTTCCTTCTTTTCCCATACTGAAGATTTAATCAACTGAAGAATATTTCCAGCATTTTTATATATTATTTGAGTCATGTTCACACTAAACTGTCCAGGCTGGAGTTGAACACGTAATAATCCTGTCTCAGTTTGCCAGAGTGCTGGTACTATGCACCATATGCCCAAGCAAGTATAGACAATTTTAAGGAATATTTTAATGACAAGAGAGTTATAGGTAGTGAATAAGAAAGCTAATAACATTTTGACACTACTCTGTTGATTATCTTTCATAGTACAGTACTAGGTACTACAATTGTATCACTGAATTATTTAGAATAACCTTGAAATATGATTATTTTATCAATAATGTAACTGGGTTTCATTGGCAGTAACGGTATTATATAAGGTCATTTTATAGTTCTAGATTCATATTGAATTTTTAAAAATGTTTACCAAGCCACTGTTCTTTTTAACATCCTCAATCCTGCTTTCTTGCTCACTAAAATCAGGGTTTTTTTTGGTTTTTTGGCAGAACCTGGGACTGAAGTCAGACCCTTGTGCTTGCACTTGCCAGGAAAGCACTTATTCTTCTGAGCCATTTCCCAACCCGTATTTTTTTTCTTTTGATTCTTCACATAGCTTAACAATATTTAGCACCTCGTTGAGATTGACTCATTTGTTAGCTAATAATAATCTTGAAAATGAAGAACTCCAATGATGTCCTTCACAGGCCACTGGAAGCTCCCTCTACGTCCTCAATTCCTCAACGAGCTCTACTTGTATAATTAATACTGAGGCCCTGGCCTGTGTGGGGGCCACACTGAAAAGTTGGGCTTCCTGAGAATTCATTCATAACCAGCTTTGGAGTAGGAACACTGGTTAGCTTCAGTGCCTGCTGGTTCTTAGATGTGAAAGAATGATGGACAGAAACTGACACTGTAACATCCAGAAACATTTCGTCACCTGGGACACACAAATAAGGAAATCGTGACTCATCAGAAAACCATGAGTCTACCATTAAAATTGACCCAGACTGCTACTACAGACATTCTTCGTTTAATGATGTAGTTAAGTACTCGTGACTAAGTTGTTACACGAGGTGGTCACTATAGTTTATATGTCACAATGTTCAGAATAAAGAAGTGGTGAAAGGAAATCTCCTACTTGGTGACTTTGCTTGTACCTGAATAACTCATATGCAGTGCTGTAATATATAACAGCATGAAACTATAATACTGCATCATACAGTACAGTCAGAAAAACTTACAGTAATGTATAAACAAGGCATACTGTATAAAGACACTAAGGCCTTATCAACAAGATGTATGGACTACAAAAAAAAAAGACAGGTTGTAAGTTGGAGTGGTGGGTCATAAGTCTGAACAGCATGCTTTGGTTGTTAAAAAAGCAGGTTGTTAAACACGAAATAACTGTATATTCAGGCATGGTAGGACAACTTGGGATATGATTTGCTGTTCACTTAGTCTAGATAATGTGTAAAGAAAGTATGTGGGCCAGCCAAATAGCTCAGCTGATTGAAGCACCTGCAAGCAGGTGAAGGGGCTGGGAGTTTGATCCCTGGGGCTGCTGTGCCAGCCCCGCCCCACCCCCAGTGCATGCTGAGGCATTAACTGAGACTGGACGTGGTGGTGCATGCTATAATAGCAGCACTTGGAAGGCTATAAACAGGAGAATCACTATGGATCTGATCTAATAATGAGACCATGAACACCCTGTAGACCCTTCCTTAAAATACAGAAAAAAAGTGTGTGAAGCTCCCTGTGCCTAAAGAACACTTAATTCTCCCAGTTTATTTCAAGGATAGTAGATTGATTTTACAAAGTGTATATCATCCTGGGACATTGTCTTTGTGAAATTTTTTAACATTTTCCATTTCTTAAAGACCCACAATTCGATTCTACACTAGGTTGTGATTAAAGAAGTAAAACTTGGAGGATGCAGCAGCTTGAGAGTGCATCTTTATATCTTCTTCAACAGTTAAGTCACAGTGCCCTTGGCCGGTGGAAAGCTCTCACCAGGCTTCAGAATCATAGGACTTGATACTGCCTGCTCTGCCAGTGGTGGTGCCAACAGTGATGGCACCTACCATGGGCTCTGCATTGTACTCTTCTGTTTATACTCAGAAGACAACTGTGAAAGATATCATGGATTGCCAGGGTAACTGATGTAAGGGCATACTGGAGACACACTAAGGGCGTACTGGAGACACACTGTTGTGACTACTTCCCATACTGAACAAACACCACGGGGTGAACTTCAATGTCTGTCTGTGAAGTCATGAAAACTAAGCTGAACTGAAACACTAGGCCAATGTAGATTGAAGATTATAAGTGCATGATGTCTTTGTTTATTTTGGTGTTAAGATGAAATGTTAAGGCTGAGTAATTCATGGGGAGGAGAAATCTAGTTTTCCAAGTTTTGAAGAAACAAAACTGCTCACGATGCATGGTGAGGATGGCTGTTTTCCGTCCCAAGAGGGGAATGGCCTTGACGTTCTGTCTGGAGAATGTTGCTGCATCTCAGGTGGCCAAAAGCAGAAAAGAAAACTGGACCACATTACACCAATCCTGTATAAGAGCCCTGCTTTCTTTCACAAGGGTGGGTTGCATAGCCTAGTCACTCTTTAAGGACACTTGCTTGATACTACCATGTTAACAACGTCTGAATTTTGGAGAAGATTTATCCAAACCACAGATTATCCATGCCTGTCTAAAAGGATATGACCAATATAATGCTTATTTTAAAATGATATTTAAAGTATGAAAAAATTATTTTTAAGTTACTCTGGTCAATAAGGGTTTGCCTTTGAATGAACATCACTGAACAAAAGAAGGACTAATAAGTTAAAGATTTCAGTGTTGGACTTGCTATAGGACTCACTGTTAGGATAAATTCAGCACATATTTGTAAGAATTATTTCTCCTTAAAATGTGTAAAATAAATATTAATAATGTGTAAGTACGAATGATTTCGAATTGGAAACTTTTTTAATGTATTTGGTAGAGTCTCACGACGCAGCTCAGACTCCTAGTGATCCCCCTGTTTTCAGCCTCCTCAGCCATGGGATTACAGCTGTGCACCACCACTCCTGGTCTTGGTGGTCATCTCAGTGTGCTCAAGTGGAGGAGGTGGGAGTATGGCTGCCTGATATGCAGTGCTGGGACTTAAACCATAGTCCCTATGCTTGTTGAAGCAGGCACTTAGCTGAGCTATGTCCTCGGCTCTAAGCTGGAAACTTTGGACTAGAATAATGACCATTGCCAATTGATAAGCACAATTACAGTGCCATTCTTAAGTTTATGAAACTTTCTGTATGCTGTATTCTGCATTATGTGTCTTATATCATTTTTCAGAAATAAATAAACGTTAAGCTTACACGATTGTCTCAAGTTTGAAGAGCTAGTAATGAGCATTTTGTGATATTTGCAATCTAGACTTCACAACATATTTTTAATTCACTGAAGTAGAAAAGAGGTAGAATTATTAATTTAAGATCTCTGTGTACTTTAACTTTTAATAATTTTGTAATAATCTCATTTAATGAAAAATATGAAAGTATCTAACAGCTCAGAAGTGCTTCAAACAAAATTAAAAATAAGAGCTTCCTTACATGGTCTTAAAAATACCTTCATTAATTATTTTACAGAAATTGAGCCTGCTCTTATTTCTGAGAGAGCAAATCTGAAATATTACCAAAACATTCATCTTTACTGATGCATGAATAGAAAAATTCTAATTTTCTTCTAATATTCTGGGAAGAGTTTGACCTCCAAGTCAGTAATGCACAAATTCCCTGAAAGAGGCTTGGTGCTGTTCTGCAGCCCATTTTGCTGTGGAGCTAGGAGAGCATGTACTGCATAAGTGACAGAGGCTCTAGGGTCAGAGCAGCACGGGACAGCTGGGCAGGGCACAGCTGGAAGTGAGACCTTCCCCACAATCCTCTTAGCTGTCCCAGGAATTCTCTGGGGCCTGGAGTCTTGATTAACAGTACCGGTCACCTTCTGGGATGCTATTAGCAGAATTCCCTATTATTTGACACTAATCACATGGAATCCTATCATCTCCATTTACTTGTTAGGTCTTCTGTTCTGTTTTGTAGAGTAATGAGCTTTACAGGTGGCAGTGTTGAAGTGAGATTTAAAACTGGGTTATGAGGCCTGGCCAAATAGCTCAGCAGATCCAGAATATGTATTATTTAAAGATCTGGAAATGCTACTTTTATATGACAAAGCAGAAAAGGGATTCAACACCAGAGAGGGCATGCCAGGGATCTGCAGAGTGACATAGGTATATAGCAAAAATAATTTCTACATACTATGGAGGGAGGAAAACTACTTTCAATCTCTTTTGAGAAGTCTTAATTATCTTCTAAAAGTAAATAAAATTAATTTTATAACTCAGCAATTCTATCTGTGAAAATATGTGTGCATATTTGCAAATTCAAAATAAAGAATGCTCTCACTAGTAGAAACACTCTAGGTGTTTACTGTGGTAGGAAAATAAATAAGTTATATATTTTCATTTAAAAGCAAGCAAACAACTATGAAATACTGTACATTACTCTGACCTGATATATAGGGGTATTAGACACATCGCAGATCATAAAAGTTCACACAAAAATTAAATGCCCAATTATAATGTAAAATTCTAAACTAAAAAATATGAAATTATGGAGGCTAAGACTCAGCTACATATAAGATTTATTATCTGGAAAGGAGGTTATAAATGCCAAGTTTCTGGACATTAACATTAATTTGGGGGCAAGTTTCAGGGGTGATCCCACATAGAAATTTTGTTGAATTGCTTACCTATAACTGAGTGTCCTTATTACTGAAACAGGTTTACACAACGAAAAGGACTAGGATCAAATACTGTCTTTCAACAGGAGCAAGCTGCCAGTCGATTTAAAAATACTATACAGACTCTAGTAGAAAGATGATAAAGGCAGAAAAGTCCTTTGGGTATGATGAGCTCAGATTTGATTTTTAGCAGAACATTTAAAATGTATTGAAAATATTCCCCATGAAGATGAGTGTGCAGTATAAAGGAAGATGGTGGTGAAGGGGCTCACAACACTGAGTTTTTCATCTGTAAGGAAAAAAAAGTAAATAGAGCAAGGTCTAAGGAGCCATGGGGAAAGTGGTGGGGTGGCTTGTCTGTGTGGGGTGGGAAACAAGTGAGCCTCTTTTCACTACTTAGTGCCTGTGGGAAGAGCTTGCAGACAAAATCTTGGGAGAGAGTGTCCTCTATTTCCCAAGATGGTTCTCAGAGTGCAGGAGATACTGGAATGCTTGGAGCACGCACTCCATTTTGTTCTTTGAGGGGGGAAGCAGGAGGGGGAAGCAGGATAAAAGCTGGGGTGGGATTCTGACCAATAGCGAGGTTAAGCCAAACTACCTATGTTACAGGGTAATAATATTAAGCTTCTCTTCTGAAAGGTTAACAACCTAAGTTTGCAGACCAAAAATTAAAGAAAAAGAAAGGTTGCAAGGTCAGCCAACATTTTGGCCCTAGCCTCTCAAGGTCAATGACGACTCAGGACATAGGAGAACCTCTACTGTAACATCATGGAACTCAGTTGTGTCCCAAATTTTCTGAGCAAGGAGATTATGGGGCCACAGAGGAAAGGGATTAGTGATGTAGAGTGTGCGTAAGGAGAGTCAACACAGAGAGAAAACATTGTCTCAGGCTTTTACAGAGAGCAAATTGGTCAAGCAATGGCCGTGACTCATCCACATGGCTGACACTGACAAGGAATATACAAACTGCAGTACGGGGTTTCAGGGTAAATCCTGAGGGGACTTGACTGATGAGCTGTGGTGAACAGTGCAGGGCATCACATCCAACTTGGTTGTCAAATAAGAGTTTCTCAGAGAGGCTTCACGCAACTATAAGAAGAAAGACATGTCAGAACTGGCAGCATAAAAAAGGTAAAAGGTTGCAAATATTTAAATCAAAGTGCTTGTGGAAAACATTATTCTCCACTTTCCAAAAAGTAAAAATAGCTCCAGGTGAATTAACTAAATTCACAAGTAGTGGCAAGTGGTATAATGCTAAGTGGTAAATCTACCTTCTACAGGCAAAAAGAAAAGGAACAGAAGGAACAGAGTATCCATGAGGCTAAAGAGAGTCATTTTCTGTAAGAAGGAATATTAATTTAGATCCAAAAGTTAAAACAAAAAACACCACAAAACACAAGACAGGAGCACAAGTTTTCTAAATTTGCATTCTTCTGACTTGTTTGGCTTACCTTTAGGCCAAAACCATATAATTTCTCATAGTTCTGATAATTGCTTTTGATATGGCAACCTGAATGAAGTGAGACATTTCTCAGAACATTAGTGAAACTCTCTCTTGGTGTGTCTAGATGGACAGGGAAGGCATGACCTATATCACTCTTCCGGTCCCTGGCATGCCGCCTTGGTGTTAATTCCCTGCCCAGTTTCCTGGCCACCATTCATTCTGCTATGGACTGAATCCTCTGAAACTGTAAGCCAGAATTAAACTGCTCCTTCTTCAAATTTCAGGGGTTAGTTATCTTGTTCATAAATGGAAAAGCTGCCTAACACATCAATATAAACAGAATCAATGTGAGGTTTATTTTGAGAGTTTTCTTGAATATTTATATTAATTTTATTGAGTTCAATAAGCTTGATCCAGTCCCCATAATAGCTATAGAAGGTAGAGGCCACCAGGTTTAGTGAAAAATACAATGTCTGCTACTAGAGAAATTCTAAGTGCTCCTTCTTATATAAAATGTGTGAGATCTTAGAAAGCATTAGCAAGTGAAAGGAAAAAACAAACAAAAAAATTAAGTCCAAATTCTTCATTAGCTAAAAAAAATATTCCATTTAAGAATGCTATTTATGGGCCAGGGAGATGGCTCAGGGAAATAAGCACTTTCCTGGCAAGTACAAGGGGCTGAGTACAATCCCTAGTTCTACCAAAGAAAAAGAAGAGTACTGCTATGTAAAATGTTGTGCATATGACTCCTGCACTTTCGCTAATGGGCATGTGGTTTCCTTTCTGCCATCGGTGTGTGATTAGATACATACAGGGTACAATAGTATCTTATTCTTGGCACAGTGGTCTACAGTATTCTCTTCATTATTGCATAGCAAGAACTGTAATTGTTTTCAATGTAAAGCACCATACGATTTAGGTATTCTCACCCCCTTAGGGAGTTCATATTGAAATAATTGAAATTAAATTATGAAAAAAGCTGCCCAGTATTCAGTAAATTTCATAAAATAGTTATTTGTAGTACATATTTCTAAATAGTTCCTGAGGTATTTGTTGATGTATACAACAGGAAGAGGTGTTGTAGGCACAGGAATGAGATTTTATTTGTTTATTTATTTATTTATTTAGCAATACTGGGGATTGAACTCAGGACCCTAAACTTTCCAGGCAGGCACTTATTCTATTGAGCTATCTGTCTGGCCCAGGAATGTGATTTTTGAAAGCCCTCAATGTCAATGTACATTAATTATCTCATAACATAAGCTAGAGTCTTTACATCAGTCAAATGAGGCTGGAGATTTGTTCCTGTGGGTCTACATTTGATTGCAGACATCTCTTCTTACTATCCTGCCTACTCTGAATCTTGTATTATCCTGAAGCTGCCTTCATTCTTTCATTTGTAGGCTATAACATGTATTTTGAAGTCTACAAACAAAGCAGGAGTTCCTGCCCTGTCTCCAACCCTGCAAATGTGTGTCCATCCCAATTTTAAACACAGCAATGGCAACATCTCTATTTTGTCAAATTAACAGAAACTTTAGTTATTTTTCTAGAGCTAAATGCTTATATTTGCCTATGCCTCAAAAGTTTTATTGAGTCTTTGTCATCTCTTGTCAAAATTGTAGCTTCTAATAATTCCTTGAGACAGCACCTAGTAATTACAGTATCAGAGACACAAGGTTCTGCACATTAGACTCAGGCCATGCCCAGCTAGCGGATTGTCAGCTGCAATAGCCTCCCAATGTCCCTGCCCCAACAGTGCCTGAGAGGCTGGGTGTCCTTTCCACTTCTACAGAGTCCCAAGCTGTGAGGTGTCTAGCAAGCTGCACTGTGAAGGTCCTGACATGATACCTTGTAAATTGCGGAATCTTCTCCTGGACAACTGTCACATGCATTGCTGCCTTTATAAATTTACCTAATTTGAATGTTTCATCTGCAGCAGAACCATACGATATTTTGTCCTTTTTGATTGAGTTCTTTATTTTGCAGTTTAGGCAAATACATAAAAGAATAATTTGTGGAAAGAATGTGAGGGTTCAACAGAGAAGCATAATCTGTAAGTGATTGGACTGAGTGAGCTTCGCAGTTTCTACCCTGACTTTGCCAGGATGACCCAGGAATAGTGAACTTCAGTTAATAAGGTTTTGTGCATGTAGGAACTAGTGCAATCTGAGAGAAGCAGGTGTGGCATCTGAAGTGACTCAGCTTTCAACGTGAAGATACAGATCCAAAACTCATTTTCCCCACTAAGAGGTGCATTCACTCAGTACCTAGAAAGTATCTGAGGCTTAGTAACTCACTCCTGCCTGAAGGTCTAGAGACCTGTTTTGATAGTCCTTATGATAAAATACGTGATAGTTTTGTGTACCACAGGACGATCATCAAATATTATTGGGGCCACCGTGGCATGTCTCTCATTTTGCTTTTCCCAACCTCTCTCTCTCCCTTTACCCCCTCTCCCCGCCCCTCCTTCACTGTCCCTTTCACTCTCTCTTCTTTGTTAGTGGAATCTATGGCCTAGTTACTGAACTACATCTCCACACCTTTTGAGACAGGGTCTCCATAAATTATTGTCTACAGTGCACATAAACTTTACATTCTCCAGCCTCAGCTTCCCAGGGTGTTGGGGCTAGAGGTGTATACCAGCAAACCTGGTTCTTTAATTTTCATTTTGGAAAATTAAACATTTCAGAGCATGAGAAATTTACTTAAAACTGCAGACTCATTTATCTGTTTGTTCAGCACAGTGCTCTTTCCTCATAGCAAAACATTTTGGTGACACAAAATAAAACCACCCCTAAGCATTCACTATTCACACCACAGGATGTTGCATACTCTGAATTCATATCTACAAGGAAATATCATTTCTAATTGAGATAAAGTGTATTTTATATAATTTATTCAAGTTTCATATTAACATTTATGATTTTAATATTTTTGATACTTCATTGTTACCAGCAGATGGGGCTATGACCCAATTTAATGTATTTGTTGTACCTTGACTCATTCTGCTTGGCTTAGAAAATTGCCTTATCTTTTTAAAAGCAAGAAGCAGGAGCCCAATTTTTTCCCTTTCATTTTCCTCTTGAAACATTGTCACAACTTGAAAATGAGTGGATGCTGTTCTCTATGACTCTGTGTTTTCAGAGCTAACAGGAAATCCTGACCTGTCACAGACACACACTGTCTAATCTTGGCCAGTGACATAAACTTGCTCACACTGATGAAAAGAAATTGACAGCATCGAGCTACCTTGTTTTTTAAAAAAATTAAGTAAGCTGCTATCATCGAAGTCTTTATGGCAGTGCTCGTATCACAGGGAATGAACAGACACCAGGGTCCACACCTTGAGTGTTTGCTGCCTGGTTTTCCCTGGCTGCTCCTCCATCAGCAAACAGATTTCAAAGTATCCTGAAATGACTCATGAGCTTTCCTGACGGTGCCAAGCTGGATGGAAAGCTAATGGCAAGGATGTTCATAAGGTAAACACATACAAAGAGACTCACAGATAATTATAAAGGGAATTTTTGGATTTACTCCTATCTTACCTATAGATCATTTAATTTTTTTAATTGGTGAGTAACATACAGCACTTTTAAAATAGAAAATACCAATGACAACATATTTTGCTTTAGATACTCCTTTGGTGTTGCAAACACTTCAAAAATGCTATATGCAAAGCTGAAAATGAAATAGCAGAGAAGAAATGGATATTTCATAGCCTGCCCCGGTTAGAGCCAATGGTAGTTTTTTTCTTTTATCATATCAAGTGAAAGAGTGAATGGAGTAGGCTTGTAATGGACAGGATATGAACAAAACATGTCAGCAGGAATATCTTTTCTTTGTGTGTGTGTGTGTGTGTGTGTGTGTGTGTGTGTGTGTGTGTGTGTGTGCTTTTAGGGAAGGTTCTAAAGGGTGTTCAGGTTCTCACTACTAGATCAGATTCATAGTGATCTGCCTGGTTATGGCCTCCCGAGAGCTGGGATTACAGGCACGTGCCAGCATGCCCAGTCTCAATTGCTGTCTCAGTGTGCCTGGACATGAGGCCAGCACGGTAGGCCCAGGTATCAAATCCCTGGTAACTGCGCCTGTTTGCAGATACTTTAATCCACTGAGCTATTTGTCTGGTCCTAGGAATATCTTTTCTTCATTGAGGATAATGAGGCCCTGATTAAGATGGCTTTTCAAAAGCTGACCATCTCCCTAACACCTCAGAAATGTCTGGAGAGCCCATCTACAATAGACTCGGATCAAATAACCCTCTGCTTTTTCCCTTTCTCCTGCTCTCTGTCCCTGTTCACCTTCTCTTGTCTAATTGCCTCTTTTCTATTTTCATGTCTGTTTTACAAAATGATTTCACATATTAGGGAAAATATGGACTACTTGTATTTCTGAGTCTGGCTCAAATTATTTAGCAAGATGATGCTGAAATGATGATTTTCCTAACGGGCACAGAGAGATTTGGCAACTATACCTGTCTCTGGAGATTGAGCAGATCAACGTGTGGCTCAAGCGGAGTTTTTCCATTTTAATATAAAAATCTCCTACATTTATACGTGGCTTTTTAATTTTCAAAGTCTTCTACATATATTGTACTGACCACAACTTAGTTTGCATGAATACAACAGTAAAAGTGGTGGAGCACATAATATCTGCTAGTTAAGTAAGTAGGTTGGATTTTAGTGTTTTTCTGCATTCATGTTTTCAGGTTTGATTATGAATAGCAGAGGTGCACTGGTTAGCATTCTCCAACAGAAGGGGCACAGCTGTGTCCTCCCCTGAGGTCCTGGGGACCTCAGAGGGCCAGGGTCATCCTCACTGAGTTTCCCTTTCCTAAGGAAAATGTGTAGAAGTTCTAGGTCACCATACAACAGAAGTGACAAAATACAACTTATTATTGTATTGGATTTTATTATTTAAATTGAAGTTATTAATGAGTAGAGTGTTTTAAAAACTAGTAAATCCTTGGATTTTATCAGATTATATAATATATATTAATTGTGGTTCAAAATATGTCATTTTAAGATTTTTTTTAAAAATCAGCTGTATTTATTACCTTAGCATATGAACTGGGCACTTCAGTTCTATTCAAAGGCCTTGTTCAGAATCATTTTACAAACAGCTCTGCAGTATACCTAGGAAGTTCTGTTTCTCCCTCTGAACAGTACTTTGGAAAACAAGCCCTGTGTACATTCTGCCATCAAGTTTTCAGTATAATGTAATTACTTCTAGAAGCCTAGGATATGCGGAATCGAAACTACAGGGAAAATTTAAACAAAGATCCTATAAGAAAACTCAAAGGCTGGGGATGTAGCTCAGTGGCATAAGTGCCTGCTTGGGAAGTGCAACATCCTGAGTTCGATCCCTGGTACTGCCAAGAAAAAAAAAAAAAAAGAGAGAGAGAGAGAGAGAGAACTAAAGCTTTAAGCTTTATCAATGATAAGGTGGCTCAGTATGTCTGCATCCTCTAATCTGTTCCATTGATCCTCAGATCTGTCTTTAGCCTACTACTATGCTGATTTTGTTGCAGTAGCTTTAGAGTATAACTTTAGGTCAGGGGTTGTGCTAACTCCTGCTTTTCCTTTATTTCTCAGGATTGCTTTTGATATTCTATGTCTCTTCGGTTCCAAATGGATTTCAGGAAAATTTTCTCTAGCTCTGTGAGATATATCAATGGTATTTTTATTGGGATTGCTTTGAATCAGTATACAAGTTTTCAGAGTATGGCCATTTTCCCAGTGTTGGTTCTTCCTATCCAGGAGCATGTAGTATTTTTATATTTTCTCAAATCTTCTTCAATCTGTTTTCCCAGAGTACCATCATTTGACTTCATAAAATTTTTTATGTTCTTTGTTTGTAAGATTGATTCCTAAGTATTTCTATTTTTTTCTTTTTCTGAATGCTATTGTAAAAGGCATGGTTTCCCTAATTTCATTCTCAGTGTGTTCATTGTTTGTATACAAAATTGCTACTGATTCTTGGTTGTTGACTTTGTATCCTGCCATGTTGATGAATTTGGTGATTAAATCTGCAAGACTCCTGTTGGAGTTTTTGGGGTCCTCTGTCTAGAGTATCATGCCATCTGCAAATTATGATAATATCACTTCATTTCCAATCTTTATTCTTTTTATTTCTCTCTCTTGTTGAATTGCTATGGATAATGTTTTTAGAACTATATTGAATAGGAATATAGACAGTGGACATCCTTGTCTTGTTTCTGATTCTAATTTTTAATTTTTTAAATTTCAAAGCTGATTAATAGGATAGTTTCAATGATTAATACATTGCACATTGTTATCTTCTTAGTGATTATCCATGGTACAAGAAGCAGATGGGATATCCTGTCCAAACACTATTAGTACAAATCTTCTCATTGAGTTAAGCATCAGTAATAGTATATCTGTTCCTAACTATTCTGTGTTACAGACACAAAATGGTTCTTCCTTTGTAGCCCCTTTTCTGTTTAGTCTTATTAGAGGTGGGTATTCCACTGGCCTCTAAATATATAGGTGCATGAATTCAGCAAAACGGTCCAACACAGTACAGCAGTCCACAATATTAGTGGGTTATCTACAGAAGCTGTTGATTTGAGCCCTTTACAGCTTAGTATATTAATATGGCTTTACTTTATATTCCTCATTTTTATACTTTTCTGCTGAATGGTTAACACTGAGATAAATCAAGACCTATATAACAAGAAATGTAACTTTTGTATCTGATAAGGTCAGTCAAGTCCCTTCAGGATTTATCCTGAAACCCTATACCATATTTTAAAGATCCTTTGTCAGTGTCAGCCATGTAGATGAATTATGGCCATTGCTTGACCAATTTTCTCTCTGTGAAAGCCTGAGAGCATGTTTTCTCTTCATGTGACTCTCCTTAGACACACTATACATCATTGATCACATTCGTCTGTGGCTCCATAATCTTCTTGATCAGAAAATTTGGGACACAACTGAGTTACATGATGTTACAGTAGAGGTTCTTCTATGCCCTGAGTATTCACTGACCTTGAAAGGCTAGGGCCAAAATGTTGGCTGGCCTTGCAGCCCTTCATTTTTTCCAATTTTTGATCTGCAAACCCTCCAAAAGAGAAGCTTATTATTACCCCGCAAATATTTGCTTTAATCTCACTATCTGTCTAAATATCAGACATCATAGGTATAACCTGGACCAGGTATTTTCCATCGATAATTGAGATATTAAACTTTAAATCTTACATAATATGAAGAAAAAAATTAAAATATTAAGAATGAACACACATATATTTAGAAATCTATCCATAGACAGCATTGTAGCAGGACTGTCCTGTGACATTTTTTTCTTGTGTCTTATTTTTCACTTATTACCCTTTATTTAAAAAAAAAAACTATTGGAAAGACAATATAATAATACTTGGCAGGTCATGACAAGAAGTAGGTATTTAAAATACCAGAATGATAGACTTTCCAAGCATGATCCTTGTATTACACATTGCTTTCCTCAGTGCAGTTGCTTAATTCACAAGTACCAGCATGTATAGTTAGTCAGGGTGAGAAGACTACCAATAAACTGCTACTCTCAACAAGCTGCTGATATTTCTCAGGATCACTGCCTTACCCATCTAGTGTGTATAAATGTATGGCTTTGCTCCTGTCATGTTGCTCATCTTTCTTCTTTATCCTCTCCTCATTGTCCAATCCCAAGTTGTCACTTTCCTTTTAATTATGCGATACCTTTCTATTTGTAATTCTTCTTTTGAGTACTTATACTAGGAAGACTATACGATATTTATACATGTAGGTTTGGGTTATTTCACTTATAAGTATATCCTCAAGTGCCATTCACTTAAATATGAATGCTGCAAGTTTATCATTCCTTATAGCTGAGCAATACTCCATTGTATAAAAATACCACATTGTTTTGAACCATTCCTCATGTGACAAGCATCTAGGCTGTTTCCAAGATTTGGCTATCACAAATTGTGCTGCTATAAACATAGGCACACATATATCACTATGATATGATGTTTTCAGTTCCTCTGGGAAAATTCCCAGTAGGGGGATAGCTGGCTTGAATGGGATTTTCAGTCCTAGGTTTTAAAGGAGTCTCCACACTGATTTCCATAATGGTTGCACCAGTCTACATTCACAATGGCAGTAGAAAAGGGTTCCTTTTTGCTACAGCCTCTCCAACATTTGTTGTTGGTTGATTTGTTTATGATAGCCATTCTTTCTGGGGTGAGATGGTATATCAGTGTTGTTTTAATTTGTATTTCATGGATGGCTGGTGATGTGGAGCATTTTTTCATATATTTATTCGGTTCTTTAATTTCATCCTCTGAGAAGTGTGTGTTCATCTTGGATGCCCATTTCTGAATTGGGTCTTTAAAGTTAGGGGCCTTAATGTTTTTAAGTTCCTTATACATTCTAGAGAGCAGACCTTTGTACCAGTGCTTGAGTTAGGATATTTTTGAAATTTGTGGGTCGTCTTTTTACTTTGTTGGTAATTTCCTTTGTTGTACAAAAACTTCTCAATAAGAGGTGGTCCTAGTTGTTCTTTCAAGTATTACTTATGCAATTTGATTTTTTTTTCATGAACTCTTTACCTAACCCTATGAATTCAAGAGTTCCTCCTACTTTCTCTTCCAGGAGATTTAGTGTTTCTGTTTTAATGTTTAGATCTTTAATCCATTTTGACTTTAGCTTAGTGCATGGTGATAGAGTTCAGTCAAGTTTTAGTTTTTGTCATGTAGAAAGCCAGTTTTTTCCAGAAACATTTTTTAAAGAGGCTATCTTTTTTCCAGTAAGCATTTTTGGCCCCTTTGTCAAAGATTAAGTGATTGAGTGTGTTTGTAGAGGCCTCTGCATCTTCTAGTCTATTCCACTGATCCTCAGGTCTGTTTAGTTGCTAGTATCATGCTGATTTATCACAGTAGCTTTGTGAGGAACTTTAATGCTTCCTGCCTTGCCTTTGTTGGCCAGGATTGCCTTTTCCATTCTAGTCTTGTTCCAAATAAACTTTAGGAATAATTTCTCTAGGTCTGGGAGGTACATTGGTGACAGTTTGATAGGGGTTGCATTGAATCTGTACAACAATTTTGAGAGTATGGCCAACTTCATGATGTTGGTTCTTCTTATGCAGGAGTAGGGAATATCTTCCCATTTTCCAAAATTCTCTATGATCTCTTTTTTCAGAGTACTGTAATTTTCTGTGAAAAGATCTTGGACTTTTTTAGTTAGATGAATTCCAAGGCATTTCATTTTCTGCAATACTATTGTAAAAGGTATTGTTTCTCTAATATACTTCTCAGTGTGTTTGTTATCTGTGTAGAGGAATGCAATTGATTTTTGGGTACTGACTTTGTATCCTCCTATGCTACCTAATTTGTGTGTCAGTTCTAGTAGCTTCTTGGAGTTTTTTGGATCTTCCAAGTAAAGTATCATGTCACCTACAAATAACGATAACTTAACTTCTTCTTTACCTAATCTTATTCCTTTTGCTTCTCTTTCTTCTCTAATGGCTCTAGCTAATGATTTCAGAATTATATTGAATAAGAGGGGTGATAGAGAACATCCTTATCTTGTACCAGATCTGAGAGTAAAAGATTTCAGTTTTTCCCCATTTAGAATTATATTAGCCATTGGGTTGTCATAGATGGCTTTTATCAGATTGAAGTAGAGGCCTTCTATTGCAACTTTCTGCAGGACTTTAAACATCAGTGAGTGCTAGACTTTGTGAAAAGCATTTTCTGCATCAATTGAGAGGATCATGTGGATCTTAGTTTTGTCTCTATTGATATAATGCATTACAGTTTTAGATTTCCTTGGGATGAATCCTACCTGATCATGGTGTATGAACATTTTGGTGATTTGCTGTATTCTGTTTGCTAGGATTTTAACATGCATGTTCATGAGGGACACTTCCCTGCAGTTCTCTTTTTCAGTTGTGTATTTACCTGGTTTTGGTATCAGTATAATACTTGCCTCTAGAAATAAGTTTTGGAGGACTGATTCCTTTTCAATTTCATTGAAGAGTTTGTGGAATGTAGGGATTATATTTTCTGTAAATTCCTTATAGAATTTGGCTGTGAATCCATCAGGATCTGGAATTTTCTTTGTAGGCAGGCTTTTTAATATTTTTTGCATTTCATTGGCTGTTATTAGGTTATTGAGAGTTCTTATATCTTCTTGATTCAGTTTTGGCAATTTGTACCTTTCCAGGAATCTGTCCATTTCATGTGTGTCTTCTGTTCTGTGAGTGTAAAGATTCTCGAAATAACTATTGATAATCTGAATTTTCAATGGGTCTGTGGTGATTACACCCTTTTCATCCCTTATTGCTTGTATTTGAACTTTTTCTTTCCTCTTTTTGATGAGGTTAGCTAGGGGCTTTTCAATTTTATAGTCTTTCATAGAACAAGTGTTTTGATTTGTGGATTCTTTGAACTATTTTCTTTGTCTCAGTTGAATTAATTTCTGCTCTAATCTTTATGATTTTTTCCTGTCTTTAGGCTCTGGGTTTGGTTTACTTTTCCTTTCCTAGATTTTTGAGGTGCTGCATTAGTATGCTTATTTGTTCCTGTTCTGTTTTCCTAATGAGTGAGTTCATAGCTATGAATTTCCCTCAGAGAACTGCTTTCAACACATCCTATGAATCTCTATAAGTTGTGCTTGAATTTTCATTGAATTGTAGCTATTATTGAATTTCTTGTTTAATTTCATCTGTGACCCATTGATTGCTGAGTAGGGTGTTGTTTAATTTCCATGTATTCAGCAGGTTTTTCTGGTTTCTTTTGTAGATTATTTCCAGTTTCATTGCACTGGTCAGATAATATCCATGGGATAATTTCTGTTTTCTTACATATACTTAAGCATGGTCTATGGACTAATATGCGATCCATTTTACAAAATGACCCATGTACAGCTTAAAGAAATGTGTATTCAGCTGTGGTTGGGTGGAACACTGTATTTGTCCACCAAGTCCATTTGTTCCAGGCTCTGGTTCAGTTCTGCTACTTCTTTGCTAATTTTTTGTCTGGTTCACCTATCTTTTTGGGATAAGGGGGTGTTCAGGACTCATGTTAATATCATGGTATGGGATATTAGATTTTTCATGTTCATTAAGATTTGTCTTATATAGTTGGGTGCTCTCATACTTTGTGCATACATATTTATGAATGTTACCTTTGTCTCTTGAATTTTTCCCCTAACCAATATATAGTGGCCTTCTTTATTTCATTTCATCATTCTTCATTTGAAGTTGAGACTGTCTGAGAACAGAATTGCTACCCCAGCCTTTTCCTGAGGTGTTGGGGCATGAAGTATTGTTTTCTATCCTTTGACTTTAAGCCCATGAACTTTTTTATGAGTTAAGTTGTTTCTTGTATATAGCATATTTTTGAGTTTTGTTACCTAATCAACTGTGCCAGTCTATTTCTCTTAATTGGTGAATTGAGTCCATTTACATTGATGGTTATAGTTGAGATGTGTTGACTTATGATTGGCATGTTATTTACCTGCTGTTGTTTATTTTTTCTCTTGTGTTTAATAGTTTCTCTATTTTGTGGGTTCCTTCTGTTCTCGTTGGTGTTCTGATCATTTTGGTCCCTCTCTAGAATATCTTTCAGTAGTCTGTGTATGGTTGGCTTTGTTATTACAAAATTCTTTAGTTGTTCTTTGTTGTGGAAGTATTTCACTTTTCCATTAAAGTTGAGAGTATTGCCAGGTACAGAAGTCTGGGCTGGAATTTTTTTTCATAGTGGACTTGAAGTACTCTGCTCCACACTTTTCTTGTCTTCATGATTTGTGAAGAGAAGGTGGCTATAATTATGATGGGTTTTCCTTTCAATGTGATCTGTTTCTCTTCTCTAGCGGCTTTTAGTATATTGTTCTTGGGTTGGATTTCTGGGATCTTTTCTCAGTGTGTTTTTAATTTGGTTGAAGTTATTTGGCATTCTGTGTGCTTCAGTTACCTGAATACCAGATTGTTTCCTCATATTTGGGAAGTTTTATGCTGTTACTTCTGCCCATATTCTTTTTATATCATTTGTATTGTCTCCTTCTTTCTCATTGATGCATATTAGTCTCACATTGTTCATCTTTGCATCATCATGCATGATGAATTATTATTTCCCGAATCCTAGTTGTTTATAAGAGATCTTTTCTTACCTTTTCACTAGTTGCACCAGCATTTTCAAGATCTGACACTGTCTTTTGTTTTACTTAAATGGTTTTGCAGTTTTGTAATTGAGATTTTAAGTTCCTGGATATCTGTATGACTCTACTTCATGCTATCTATATTTTTCCTGTATTGCTCATTCATGGAATCCGTCATTTTTCTAATCTGTATTTTTTTTAACATGTCCTCTTTAAAAGATTTATTAACCTTTTTACTGCAGAGGTTTTTTCAGATTTAGTTTCTTCCATATGCTTCTACATTTGCTTCTTTACTCTGATTTCCTCTATACCCTTCTGCTATTGCTTATTTACTTCTGATGCTATTAATTCATACATTTCAGCTGAGCTTGTGTGCTCTTCACTTGTTCTGGGTGGGCTTGAGGCCTGAGATTGCATTTTGCTCCTTTTTTTATCATTTCATGTTGCACTGACCTCTCAGCTTTGGTGCTATTATAACCTTAGCAGCTAATGAAATTCAGGTACTGATGTATCAAGTTCTAGTTCATGCAGTTGTGCTGTCTTGCACCTGTCTGCTGTGTTCAGCTCCTTCCTGTTGCTGCTCTTGGAGGTGAGCCTGTTGTGCCCCTTTGGCAATATGTTCTGCTCCTAGATTAGCTGCATGGTTTTGACCCTAGTCTCATTGCAGGGACTTGAGCTGTAGAGTTTCATTCCAAGCCTGTATTAAAGGCCTGGGCTTGTCTGTAGGGGTACAGGAGGGGGGCAGGGGAGCACAGAAGCTCTCCCACACACTCACAGGGCCTGGGGTTGGGTGGATCTGGAGCAGTCTCTATAGCGTGATAGGAGTTCTCATTCACAGGGAGGGCTGTGCTGGGCCTGGAGGGTAGGGGCACGTCCACAGGACCCGGGAAAAGGTCTCCCTCACTCAGTGAGCCTGTTCTTGGTCTGGGGAGCACAGGACAGTGCAGAAGCTCTCCCACACACTCTCCTGGGGTTGGGTGGATCTGGAGCACACCGTTTATTTTAAAAATGATGCTATCATTCAAGTCATCATTTTTTACACCATGTAAAAATATAGCATACAATTACTTTACCAAAGTGTTAGAAAGCAGAAATTTACCTACCTGAGGAACTTCATTGTGACAAATTTAGCTTTACCTTACATAAAGTCACTTTATCTTATGTAAAATCTTAAAAAAATCATAAAGTTTCCTGCATTCATGATAGAAAAATTATTTTTTTTTCATTAATGAATTTATGAAACATTTTGCTTAAACTAACGCAATATTGATCTTCAACAAAACTTTCAAAAATGCTCCAAGAAACAGGCAAAGTAGAAACGGCCCTTTAAAAGTCAGGAACAAGCTAGTAACATATACTTTCCCTGAGAAAATCCAATATTTTTCTGGAAACTCTTATCAACCAATAGAAGAAGAAATCTTTAAGAGTTACAAAGATTGGTGAAAATGAAACAAAATTTTTGTTACTTAAAAAACACTATACTGCCTAGCAGAAAGGATCAACACACTGAAAACATTATTATAAAAATAAAGATATATCTAAATAAAAATTTGATACTGTCATAGTTTAGGAACCAAGAAGTAGAAAATACTATAAAAAAAAAATGACATTTATAAGATCAATAGCATACCAAGGGTTAAAATGATATGCAATGAATACAGTTTTAGGGATAAATTTATAAAGTTAATGTACAAAATAAAAATACCTTAAAATAAATAAAAATGTTTTCCATCATTAAACTAGCACTATTTAATATAATATTAATAAAATTAAACAATATTTAATATAATTAAATAAAATTATCAAAAATTTAATGTAATTTAATATGATTATTTAAAAATATTCAAAGTCAAAGTTTTCAAAACAGCCACATTTACTGTAGAAAGAAGACATTAGATAAGAAAATCCATGCTATCAGACATCAACATTTATATAAATACACAATTACATACATGTGTATGTATATTGGTGTCTATAGATTGAGAATGAGAGAAAAATAAATGAATTAGAAAATATAAGAAAACAAATTACAGAAATAAAACCTATATTTACAAAAATTTGACATATAAATAGGATTGAAAGTTAGCAGTACAAGGACGCATGCTGCCCTGATACTGCCAAGAAAATTGATAATTGATATCAACATTATAAGCAGATCATTTACATTTTTTTTTTTTTTTTTTTTTTTTTTTTGTCTTTTCGAGACAGGGTCTCACTGCAGTTCAGGCTGGCCTTAAGCTCACTTTGTAGCTCAGGCTGGTCTCGAACTCACCAACAATCCTCCTGCCTCAGCCTCCCGAGTGCTGGGATTACAGGCATGCGCCACCACGCCCAGAAAAGCCATCATAATGGTCTTTAGGTTACATGATTCAAAAGGTATCATACATAATATATAATATTAAAAAATACATATTTAAGAAATTAAATTGCACTAAACTACAAAGTCTTGTCTTATTAAAATAAAGCATAGCCCATAAATCCTAAACTGGGACCGGGAATGTAGCTCAGTAGAATAAGCACCTGCCTGGCCAATTCAAGGTCTTGAGTTCATTCCTTGGTACAATAAAAAAAAATCCCCAAAACAAACAAATGAATAGCCTCCTGAACTAAAGCAACAGAGATGTAATGCACAAACAAACAAATTATTAGTGTTACAAATATCAAAAAAGGTTAATTTTAAAAATTAATTAAACATATGACAATGCAAACTTTCAAAAGTGAGTTAAAGAAGATAAACAAACATAAAGGGATCAGAGATGTCTATTGAATAGATGATAGATCTCATTAATAATTAGGGAAATAAAATTGGTAGTATCTTAAGTTTTTTTTTTGTTTTGTTTTGTTTTTTACTGATATACTCTTGCTATTCGTAGTGACCCTCCTGTCTCAGCCTTCTCAGTGCTGGATTATAGGAATGTGCCTCCATGCCTGGTTTTGGGGTTGGAATAGCACGCCTGGCAAGGCATGTGGTACCAGGAACCAAACTCATGGCCTTGAGCTTGTCAGCCATGTGCTTAGACTGCCAAGCTATCTCCCAGCCCAGTACTGTGCTGTCACAATAGCCATAAATTGACAATAACATATATTTACCTATGAAAGAGAATTCAGGCTCTAAAATACACAGTAGCTTCCTCAAACAGACATTATAAATTGTTCTACTTCTCCTAGATGCCCTGAACCATCTCTTTTCCCTTTGTACACCTATCTACACAAAAAATATATAGTAAAATTGTATATTCCACTTCATGATATTTTAGAGTAACATTCAATTTATTTAGATATTGTTAGAAGCATAAAACATATTTAGGAGTAAAATAGGCACAGAACTATTTTAATGGTATTTAACAAAGAAGCTAGCCAGGCGTGGTGACGCATGCCTGTAATTCCAGCACTCGGGAGGCTGAGGCAGGAGGATTGTTGTGAGTTCGAGACCAGCCTGAGCTACAAAAGCAAGCTTAAGGCCAGCCTGAACTGCATAGTGAGACCCTGTCTCAAAAAGACAAAAAAATAAATAAATACATAAATAAATAAAAGCCATGATAATTTGGTGTTTTTGAAACAGGGCCTTTAAGTAGTTCAGTGGCCTTGACTTCACTTTATAGCCCATGATGACATCAACTCAAGGTGCTTCTCCTGCTTCAGCTTTCCAAGTGCTTGGGTGCTCAATACCATATCTGGTTAAGGGCCTAAAATTATCTGCTGCCAACCACCATTCACTTGGAAATAGATGAGCAAACTAACTCTTCTTTAGGGTAAACAACTTGTATTTTTTCTCCTGGAACACGCAGGTGTATTCCACTTCCTCCATACATTTGAATTCTCCTCATATACTATATTCGTTGAAGTTTGAAAATATCTTTTATGAATCACCTTATCATAGCTATCTAAATTTAAAAGGTATATTTTAATTGGGTTTTAAAATTTCCCATGTCATTATGTGTTGCAATGTTTTAGACTGAGTTAAGTTGTTAATATTATCAATAGTAAGAGATAGCCAAATAGCTCAGAGGATTAAAGCACCTGCAAGCAGGCGCAGGGGCCAGGGGTTCAATCCCTAGGCCTTCAGTGCCAGCCTCTGCAATTCAGACCAAGCGTGGTGGCAAGAGCCTGTAATCCCAGCTCTTTAGAGGCTGTAAATAGGCAGATCACTGTGAGTTTGATCTAGTAGTAAGACCCTGAACACCCTGTAGACCCTTCCCTAAAACACACACACAATTATCAGTAGTAAAGAAATAAATAAGGTGAAATGGACATCAAATTTGATGTTGTGAGATAAAAAGGTATGTATTTTAGTGAAATAAACTCTCATAAAAATTTCATTTATGAAAGAGGCATAAAATTCATATTATCTGAAAAATAATAAATTATCCTTGGGTTACAAAAGTGATATTAGATAAAAATAAGATAAAGATTGTCAATTTCATCTTCATATAATCTATAATCTTACACACTGTTTTTGGTAGTATGAATTGATGAGCTAGTCTGAGTACCTTACTGCATTATGTTGCAGTTCTAAAAATAATAACATAGAGACTTTCTCCTTGAGAATCAATCAGTATAAAGTAAAAATATTACCTTGAGGTCATCCTGTTAGACATTCCAGTTACATTTGAAAGGTTGCAGGACTAAAATATTCCTGTGAATATTGGCAATGGAAAGAAGCAACTATTTTAATATAATCCCTAGTCTCAGCAATAGTCTTAAGAGTAGTTGGAAAGAATTGCTTAGGTATAAATTAAAGAAAAACTACTGCTTTGTGATTGTTTCAGATTCTCATAAGGTAATAAGGATTTCTCCTTCAAAATGAATGGTTTCTGTGAAGAAGCTCAGAAATGTAGGAAGTGAAGGATGCCGATGAATATTATTACTGAAGTCCAAACATCTGAATTCAGACGATATTGATGTGTGATTTGCTAATAAATATTACTTTATTTCATCCCCCAAACAGATGATTATGGGACCTTCATTAATCCTCTTTCCACAATCTTTTTTGGATGGTTCACTGGAAATGTCCTCCTTCTGTTCCAGAGCCTCCTAGTGCACCTGTGGTAGGAAAGGTCTATGGAACGGGGCGAAGAATGTTTGTGAATGCAAGTATACCTACGGATTAACTTTTTGCAACACACTTGTCTGATGGATGCTAAAGATGGTGTCATCTGGCTCTACATTCTCAAGGGAGATCTTTTCTTCAGCACATTCTAGTCATAAGACAAATATCTCAAGCCTGTACAATACAGAAAAAATACAGCATAAAAATACAGCACTTTTAAACAATGAAAACCATGGGTTATGTTAAATATTTTTCATTCTCTCTCTCTCTCTCTCTCTCTCTCTCTCTCTCTCTCTCACTCTCTCTCTCCTCTCTCTCTTCTCTCTCTCTCATGTTTAGGGAAGGGTCCACAGGGTGTTCGGGGTCTCACTACTTGATCGCACTCAGTGATCCGCCTGTTTACAGCCTCTGGGGTTACAGGCATGCTTCACCACACCCAGTCTCAATTGCTGTCTCAGTGTGCCCTGGGGACAGGGCCTGCATGGCAGGCTGGGGGATCAAATCCCTGTCTTCTGCAGCTGTTTGCAGGTGCTTTAATCCACTGAGCTACCTTCATTGTATATCTCTAAAATTTGAAGATTTCAGACAGATCTGAGCAGCATTAAGCACTTTTCAATTTGATCTTCGATGATACTACTCTTCCTTCTTGGGACTTTTTCTACCCAGGAGACAGGAGGGTATTCTGCATGAGGAGTACAGAGGCCTAAAACTTAGACCAAGTTCTGCCTTTATTTCTTTCTTGCAACCTGGGACTTTGTGGTCTTTATAGATCTTTAATCTATACTGAAGTTGGGTGTTGCTTTGGCTGATTATCATTCAGGCAAATAAACTAATTCAGTGGCTATCTGGAGACTAATAGAGTGAAGACTTGCATTTTACTCCTCCTGATAAAAAGACTTTCAGACCTGTAGGTGGCGCTGTGATATAAATGAGTGAAGTGACAAAATTAAAATTTAAAAGGCCAAACAGATTGGAAAACATAATAGCTATCTTTTCTTTTTTCCCCTCAAGCAGACATTAGGGAGCATTAATCAATTCTGAGAAGCTAATAAAATGCCTGGAAAGTGGATCCCAATGTTATTTAAATTATGACTGTGAATCAGTAAACAGAGGAATTGGACGGACCAGCTATTGAAGCATCCTGAAAGGGAAGCGGGTCAGAATAGACTGTGCTCTGATGCAGTGAGGGGGGCTTGCATGTTAGAATAAGGTCTGGATTTTCTATTGCTTGCAAGGTGAATTCCATGACTTTCTTCATTTTTTTTTAAAAAAGAAGTATTTGCCCCTCTCTGTATCAACATTACATAGGCAGCTGATACTTCTATATAGCTTAAAAACCTTCCATCTCTGTCCCCAAGTTCACAGTTGCTCTCTTTAGTGTGGCATAAGAGCATCTTCTATCATGAACTGTTATTTATTTATGTTCTAAATTAGAAGAACAAAGGGCTGCTTGGGCCTGACCTGACATGTAGCTGAGCGTCACCAGGGATCCTCTCTGGTGAGAATGAAGAGGAAGACGAGCACTTACTTCTATAGAGTTCCAGAAGATAAGTCTGTGCCACAGTCTAAAGTTGCTGCATGAGAAGAAGCCAGCTAGGAACCAGGAAAATATTTTATCATCAGAAAACTGAACTATACTGTGGAGCCTGAAGTGGGAAGACACTGTGTTTAAGCCCAGGTGGTGAATTTAATGATTTAGGGAAGGCTGTTAGAGAAGAAAAAAAAAGAAGAATATTTGGAGTTTCAGCTCATGGAGAAATGGGGTTCCATCCCCCCAGGTCACAAAATGAATGAAAACTTTGCGTAATGAGAGTTTGAAAGTAGTATTAAAGGTCCCATCTTTTACTGAACATTTACAGAGATATCTTCAAAAAGTGCTGTTTGACCAAGTTAAAGCAAGACCTAAATAACTAAAAATGTAACTTTTGCTATCTGACAAGGTCAGTCAAATCTCCTCAGGATTTAAAAATTTGTACTAATATTGTTTAAGCAAGATATCACGTCTGCATCTTGTCCTCTGAATAACTAATATGGAGGCAACAATATGCAATGTATTAATTATCATAACTACCCTACAAACCTGTTTTGAAACTGTTTCATTGCTATTTTATCTTTTTTCTTATTAAATGAAGAAAATTTTTTTTAAATGTATGGTAACACCTTAGCAGGTCTAATTTTATTCAGGATCCTTTTGTTTTGTATTAAGCAATGCTACAATGAGTTAGGGGCTACATTATATTCAGCGTAGACTCTGAGCTATCACATCCTATCAGGTGGAGATATAAAGTTGGAAGATAGGCCACCCAAGTTCTGTTGCTTCATCTCCCGGAGCTGTGCTTTCTCATTTACACAAACATAAAATAAAAGAGATCATTTGTAGAGCCCTTAGTAATGCTAAAAGTGCATTATTATTTCCCTTTTCTAATGCCGAGCATAATAGATGTTGTAAAATTTAATGGCCTCATTATTACAACTGGTAAATTATAGTTTAGAATAAAAGGTTGCATTACTCCTTAGTAAGTCTGTGGACACAGCAGTGAATTTCAAGGTTTTCCTGACATCAGCAATCTTTTTGGAAATAAGTTTGAGACAGAAGAAAGATAACTTCATTTATGGAGTCTGTGACTCTTTCCCTCCCTCTTTCCTTCCCTCCCACAGATATTTAGTGAGCAAGGTCTGTGAGGGAGAGCTTTGCTAGTGTGGAGGGTACAATAGTCTTGAGTCAAACTCCGACATTTTCTCTTAGAGTTCTGAACATAAATGAAGGGCCAAGTTATCGAGCAACTACGCTCTAGAAAGATGTACACTTAGAAGAGTGGGGACACACAGACAAACACCTCAGCTAGTTCAAGAGAGGTACCCAACACATTCTTTCAGGGACAACATCTAGATACTCATTCATTCCTACAACTTCTGGAATAAAATACTGCCCCATAGCTAGACAGCTTAAAGTAAGGGAAATTCATCCTCTTGAAGTTGTGGGGGCTGGAAATTGTGACCCAAAGCCACATTCCCTGCAAAGGCTCTAGGGAAGAGTCCATCTTTCTTTTCTCTGCTTCTGATGATTGCTGAATTCTTGCTGTCCCTTTTCCTATTGTCAGATGATCTTCTTGTATTCTGACAACTCTCTCTCTCTGACTTTGTCTCTGTCTGCAGAAATCTAGTCATTGCTTCTAGCTTGGGCTCATCCAAATTGATTACACCCTATCCTATTTCATTTGGAAACATCCTATTTCCAAACAAAGTCAGATGGGCATGAATATTTGAAACTCAGGTAGACAAGAATAATTGCAACCCACTACTTAAACCAGTCCACTCCAATTTTAAAATCTAGGGACCTAAGAGAATAGAAAATAAAAAGAAAAAAGTAGGAAAACAGACTTTATCAGTTAATATAATTTATGTAGGTCTCAGTGATCGTGGGCAACATATATTTTTGTTCAGAGAAAACAGAGTATGGTTCCTTAAATATATTTACTTGGGCACTCCACGTTTAATTGTGTCTTGCTATATTGATGGCTCAGACCCAGGCACTTCATGGAGCTCTAGTTGATCTGCAGGTGCTGTGAACAAAGGGCCGCACCTACCTCTCACAGAGGTTGGAGTCCTCATCTCCTTCTCCGCCTGCAAGGACAGGGAGTGCCATCTTGAAACTGTTGCTTGTTTTCCAGAGGAAAGAATGAAAGGGTAGAGAAAGAAGAATGACAGAGCCACAGAGAGATACAAAACAGAATACGATCAGAACAACCTCAGAACAAAATAATTAGCCTCTCAATTACTGAAAATGTGAAGAATTCTTGACAACATAATGATTCCACTAAACTCTCTTCCAATTTTCCTCAATTCAAAATCAATTCTGAACCTGCTTGTCTTGCCATTAGAGATGACATATTTAATATGAGGGACTTTAAACAATGACAATATGAATTCCTTTTATGATAGATTTGTTGCCAAGCCTTCCAGTTACAGAGCAAACTTTTCAAGCCAAGATTTATGCTCTCTCTCTCTTTTTTATTTGCAGTCCTTGGTGAATTTTCATTGAAAATTCGCTTCTCTAAAGCAAAAGGAAAATGAATGTTCTGAAACACAACGCATTTCCTTTCCATCATCAGAACCCAGCTGAGTGGAACTTGAGGTGGGAATAGCCTCCTCCTCCTCCTCCTCCTCTTCCTCAGAGTTTCTTACTTTCGTCTTCTTATTATTCTCTTGTTCTTTCTTTTCTACATTCATGCTGCCATGTAGATTTTTGTCTGTCATCTGTCTCTCCCCTTTTCCCTCTCCATCTGTCTCTATCCTTCCTTTCCTTAGGTCTCCCTTTATTTTCTATTCCTTTTTTCCTCCCTTCCTCTCTCCTTCCCTCTTTCCCTCCTTCTCTTCCTTCCTCCCTTCCTTCCTTCCTTCCTTTCTTCTTCCTTCTTTTCTTCCATCTTGAACTAGAAATGGTCCTTTAATGAGGGACAACAATTTATCAGCCACTCATTTTCTTTAGAAATATACCCTGCAAGGCTGCAATAGACAGAATCCAAACTTTACGTTAAAAAAATCAAGCTCAGTGTACAAGTTTACATCTTTATTTATTACTTTTAGAGAGAGGCTTTTGCTAGGCAGTTCAGGAGGCCGACCTTGAGCTCACTTTGTCGCCAAGGCAGTTCTTGGACTCGCACTGATCCTCCTGCCTCAGCCTCCCAAGTGCTGGAATTATAGGCCTGCACCATCACACCCAGATACATGTGGTATTTAGAATAATAAATTCAGGTCTCCAAATGGAATGAGGGAGGTAGGCATTAAAATAACCAAGTGTGCTAATGTATTTTTTGTAAGAGAGAATCTCTTATTTTTATTGTTTATTGATACAATTTAGATATACACAATGATCATATTCAGGATAGGACATTTGTCCCAGTACGCGATATATCTTGATTCTTCTTTCTTCTCCCCTTCCCATCTTTCATCTTTTCTTCCCCTACTTATTACTGTTTCCTTTTTTGCTTATTTTAAATCATCTCTCTCCCTCCAACTTATTTTTATTTTTTAATTTTTTTTGTCGTACCGGGGATTGAACTCAAGACCCTGTTCTTGCAAGGCAAACACTTTTTCTACTTATCTATCTCCCTGGCCCTCCTTTGCCTTTTGAGTAAGTTCTTCCTATTTCCCAGCATAAACTACTCATTTTGATCCTTATTTACTTTTTCAGTTTCTCACACTAGGGAGAAAGCGCAGTATTTACATGTATCTGATTTATGCCACTTAAGAGTATGGTCTGAGGGTCTATCCATTTAGCTATAAATGTCTCAAGCTTATTTTTATGTCCAAACAAAAATAACTTTTTAATTTTAATGTTCAAGTTTGCGGCCCTAAGAGGAGAAAAAGAGCATTTTCCGGTGTTTACAAAGTGCACAAGCTCCTGCGGCCATGTGAGAAGCAGCTGCTCCCTGCTCTGTGTAGCAGAGAAGCGCACGCTCCTCCATCCTGCTGACTCGCTGAGCGGAGCTGGGTTTCCTCACTCAAGCAGGCAATCAGCGTCTGCCTAGTAATTTGCTCTTTAATCTTCATTCCTTCTCTTTGCTTCACTTTCCTAGTTCGCAGTTGCCATAGTGATTATATTAATAATCTTTCCATTATTGTAACGAAATGGTCAAAATTTTAAAGAAGTCTTCTCTGGCTCATGGTTTCAGTTTCTTCCATCGATGGCTGGTCGGCACTGTTTCTCCTGGGGTGTTGATGGGGAAGAGCACAGAGCCGTGGAGGGCTCTCACCTCATGACAGCTACAGGACGAAAGAGAGGAAAAGGAAGAGACCACATGACCCACAACGAACCTTGAGGTCACACCCCCAATGATCTAGATCTTTCTACTGGGCCACACCCACAGAGCCTCCACCTACCTAAGTGGTATGGAGTGGGCAGGGACCAAAGCTTCACCACGTGAGGCTTTTAGGACGCTTACCTAAGCTTATGAGTGCCTTGTTTCTCTCACATAGGAAACCTATTTTAAAAGTTTAAGAAATAACAGTTGCTTTATATATCCACAATCATGGAGCACGGGATTGTCTGGCAAGCACCTAGTACCAACTTATCTCCAGCCAAGTCTTAGACAAAAGGAAGCTGTCAAATTCCAGAGATTTTTAGTAGAAACTGTTTGGGTTTGAATTCTGTCTCCACCCAGCCTGGATATAAGATTTTTAAACAGGTTAGGTGAAAACATATTCTCCAAAAGGCTGATTTCAACAAATAAAATGCAGGGTTTTATGGGATTTAAAGGATTAATGCACAGGAAGAGTTCTGTGAAAAGGTGTCTGATTTACACAAAGTATTGGCATTAAGCATGATGCTTTTAATTAATGAGGTACTGCACCAGTTTTAGTCCTCTAGAGGAATAGAATCAAATAAAAATATATGCAGAATTGCACAAGTGCATTTAATAGGTGGCCCCCAGAGTCAGAGACAAGAGACCAGTAGGATCATCTGCACACTGGAAAGACAAAGAATCCAGTAGCTGCTCAGCCCAAGGAGTTGGGAGCCGCCGAGCAACAGGGATCGATCAAGAACACAGCCCCAGTCCAAGGTGAAAGGCCTGCAAGCACCACAGAGAGGTGATGACAGGCGTCTGCTGGGGCAGCAAAGGGTGCGCCTTCTCGGGAAGCTCTTCTGAGCAGGAACACTTGCTCCTGGTTTTCAAGCTCTAATCCATTGCTCCCTCAGTTTTTTGGCCTATGTGTTACTTACCAAGAGACACAAACAGAACTATACTTTACTAATCTGCAGGTATTTTTCAGTGCAGTCACATAGACAGATCAAATAGTCACAAGTATGAAAGCTGGATGTGGAGGTGCAGGCCTGGAATTGCAGCACTGTGGGGGCTGAGGCAGGAGGATCACAGCAAGCTTGAGGCCAGCCTGGGCTACGTGGTGCCTTTAAGGTCAGCCTGAAGTATATGGCCAGTCCACGTCTCAAAAAATTGTTGTTACAGAGGTAAGGTAAAACAGACACCGAGAATGAAGAATTTACCATTTTGTGTGAATCGTTCTTTAAATCTTTTAAAATAAACTATCGCAAAACTTCAAGGGTTATTTAGGAGTTTTACTAAAAACACAGAAACACTACTGTTTGTCCTTATTACTAACATTCTTCATTCATAGTCATAAACATATATTTTTAAAATCTAATTTTGGAAAATTTGGATTGAATGTATTTTATGCTTAGCATAAGGCATTTTTAATGAGTTTATTTTAATTCCAGCAGGAATCATTTGATATTTAATCCATTTCATTTATGTCTGAAAGAAGAATACTTGCAAAAGAAAGGAAGACAGAAAGAGGATATTGAGGAACTTATTATATATATATTATATATATATAATATATATATAATAAATAATAAATAAATAAATATAATTATTTATTTATTTTGCCCTGCTTAAAGAATATGAGTAAAATTTCTGGTGCACAAAAAAAAAAAAGTGTTGACCATGTGTTTATTCAGATCACTGACTTTATACCTAATAAATACGTAAACGCTTTTAGGAACTAAATCTGATTCAGTTGTAATCTGAAGAAAGAAGCTTCCATTAGGAAAAACTATAAACTGTGAGTTTCTGTGAGTGGATATGAAGTTTCTCTATGATTCAGACCTAAAATATCTTTCTACAATATGGTGCTTTCAAAAGCATTGTTTGAAAGCTGGTTGAATCATGGGCAGCTGTGCTCAGCCCTGAAGTCACTCACTAAAAATGTTACAGCTCTATAAGCTGTGAGACACAGGGCTGACAGGAGATGGATTGTTCAAAGTGTGACCCTGGAGGATGTGTTACTGTGACCAGTTCCTTGCTCTTTCTGTCTTGTGTCAGCACTGTCCTCATTCTTCTTTTTTCTTTTTGGTACTGGGGATCGAACCCAAGACCTTGTGCTTGCCAAGCAAACACTTAAGCTACTGAGCTATCTCCTCAGCCCACCTTCTGATTCTTCTACCATGCACTTTTACCTTCACAATTCTGTCTTGGCACCAACAGACCATATACTATACCTACTGAAATTACAAGCCCAAATCAACTTCACCTCCTTTCATTTATGGAGGTTGGGTATTTTGTACTAATATGAAAAGATGACTGCCACATTCTGTATTGAAATTTCACCAGAAAATTTGTGTGGTTCTTGCAGCAATTGCCACTTGAATACCTATGTGAGTGTTGAACATTCTTCAAGAGAGGTGCTAGTTGGCGTGACTCTACTCTGACTCTGAATACTTTGGACAATTCTCCTAAACCCTAGGTCTTAATCCCACACTCATGGGCCTGTATGAACTTGTCAATACTCCCAAATCAACTTTATTTCTATGATGATTTTACATGGACTGATCTGAGAATACTAAACTGTGAACCAAAATTATAAATGTCTTCATTTATGTTAAAAGGACAACTTTTCCTAACAGTAGTTCCATGCTCAGGATGTTATCAGGTTTAGAATAAAGGAGGAAAACCTCTCTGCTTTCTGGGCAGAGTCCAAGAAGTAGACTTACTATGTCAGTGGAATTAACCTGGGTCAAGTGCTGTGTGAAAAGTCCATGATTTCCTCTGTTTGCTAGAATCAAATGTAGAACTAATTGCAGCTATAAATTTGTCACGTGGTCAATATATGTTTAGTGTGCGAGTAGTTGCTCAGTAAGTTATGAAGACCATGTGGAGGGCCAGAATGACATTTATAGTATTCTCATCCATAAGCTACCATTCTATGCTTCTGCTGAGAGTACTGAGCATTTGGCCTCCAGAACAGCAGTGTCTGGCCGTCACCAGGCTGACTCACTAAGGGATTACTAACATATGAAGTGGCTACTCTGAAATCTCCAGGCAATTCTATTTAGGAGCCACAGAAATCGCCATTGCTAACTTAGCAGCTTGAGACAGTGGGTCTTAGAGGTCTTGCTTGCTAGTTCCCAGCATATACAGATGCGTGCACTCGGCTTGATTTTAGAATCCTTACAGAAATTCAGTTGCACATTTTCTTTTTTCCCCAGCATGTTCCTCTTGACTAATGACTTCATATAGAGTTTTGTGTGGAGTGTTTCTGCAGCCCCTTTCCAGTTTCTGCTCCAACAATTTCCCTGGTTCAGTCTGTCTTGTACAGTGCAACTAGAGTGAATTCACTAAAAATAAGAGCTTTCTTATTTTATTGTGTAGCTTTTGATATTTGGAATAATTATCCCTGTGCGTAATGAGATCTCCCGAGGGACAGGATTTTACATGAGAGGCTTGTGAGAACTGAGAGGGACTAAATTAGCTTTTGTTCTTGTGGGCTTATTTCTTCTCTTAATCCAGTGTACAAGCTACAAGTACACTTCTCAGGAGGGAGAGAGTGAGAGCTGGAACTGGAGAACCAAGAGCTTATCCTGGTGCAGCAAAATTATGGGCCATTGTTGTCTCCAAGCTGTCTGGGAATGTTCTGGTTGGATAGGCAATAGGCAATGGCAATATGCTGAGAAACAGAAGAACAGGCACCAAAATATAGTTACATAGAGAATTAGTTCTAGCGTTCTAAAACATGATAGTGTAGCTATAATCTGTGATACTTTATGTACATCTCAAAATAAGCAGAGAAAACAAGTCTGAGTGTTTACAATAAATAGAACTGATAATATTTGAAGGCATGGAAGTGCTTATTACCCTCCTACAACCATGATACAATGTATTTATCTATGAAATAATACTGTATCCCATAAATGAGTACAAACGTTATACATTAATTTGTGGAAAAGTGAGATGCAAAATAATGGTGCGTCTAAGCTCATACATGAGACAACAATGAGATGGTGCATTTGAGTACCAAATATGGGCAGATGCTGTGTGAATGATACTTTATCTTCATGTAAATTAATGGGGCAAATGTTAGCATCCCAATTGGCAGATGCAGACAGGGAGAACAAGGAAACCTTAGTCGCTGGCCCTAGAACCCTTTGCTAGCCAAGGAAAGTCCAGAGCTCAAGGACTTTGTGTTACCTGGCCTGGGTGGGGAATATTCTCCCACAGGAGCTTACTAGACTTTTAACGACAGAGTTTTATTTTAACAAAGATTTGTTAAGTGCTAGTTACACATATGACACTTCCTTTTTCCGAGTATAAACATTAAGCAGATGCTGCTTGTTTCCTTTTATGTTTACTTGTGTTTTCAATGTAGGGCTGTGATCTATCGCCTGTGTTCTGTGAGTAACAGCAAAGAATTTTGCAGCTCAGCATCACGTAGATCAGTGACTTTCAAACTTCCAGCAGGATGGTCAATAATTTTTCTACTCAGTATCAAAAAGAGCTAACATAATTAAAGTCATCATACACATGACATAGGCTAATATTTGGTACCAAGTTAAATAACTGATTAATTGAATTTTAATTTCTTAGAAATATTAAATTTAAGATATGTTTCCACAATAGATATAGACTATATGTTTTATGTCTGTAAAACAGATAATGTGTTTGCTAATAATTCTCTTGTTGCCTTCTACTCCATATCCACAGAAGGCAGAAGCAAACCCAAAACAAAACAAAGCAAAAACAAAATACTTATATCAGAAAACTTTAGCACATTGTAGATAATTAATGTCTCATCTAACCAAGGTTGACATGAAACTTTCACTCTCATTGCTTAACTGGGCAGAACAAGAGCTACATCAGGGACATAATGAGACTTGTGTTAAGGAACTATTAATAGTTTATACTTGTGAAAATTATTATCAGTAGTTTCAACCTTGTCATTATTTCTCAGGGGGTAAAGTTATATTGTGATAGGGATATACACACTTGTGTTGTCTGTCTCTCTCTCTTCACACACACACACACACACACACACATACACACACACAGACAAACACCACAACTGTTTAATGAACAAATTTAATTTACCTTTTTCTTGTGAATGCAACATTGGTTGCTATATTGTGTATTATTGTCTTCAAATTAATTGCTCAGGGCCAGTCAAATAGCTCAGAGGATTAAAGCACCTGCAAGCAGGCACAGAGTCCAGGGTTTCAATCGCTGGGCCTGCAGTGCTGGACCCATCCTCAGGGCATGCCGACACGGCGATTGATACTGGGTGTCTGGCGCGCACCTGATATACCAGCACTTGGGAGGCTGTAAACAGGGGAATCGCTTTGAGTCTGTAGACTCTTCCCTAAAATACAGAAAAAAGAAATTAATCATTCAAATTAAAGATATAAGCATACAAAATTGGTCTATTTGCAATCTATTCTACCTGTCAGATACATTTACTCTTTCATTTTGACTTTAGTTAAGTGCTTTGTGATAGACATGAGCATAATTTTAGTTTTCAACATGTGGAAAACCAGTTATTCCAGCACCATTTATTGAAATCATCTTTCTTCCAGTAAAGATGTTTGTCCCGTTTGTCAAAAATAAGGTGGCTGAGTGTGTTGGAAGTTGTGTCTTCATTTTATAACCTGTTCCAGTGATCCTCATGTCTATTTTATTGCTAGTACCATGCTGATTTTGTATACTAGCTTTGTAGTACAACTTCAAATCAGGGATTGTAATGCCTCCTGCCTTTGCTTTGTTGAACAGTATTGCTTTTACTATTCTAGGTTTCTTGTGGTTCTAGATGGATATTAAGAATATTTTGTCTAGATCTGTGAGTTCTACTAATGGTACAAATGATAAGTGTGAAATGCTAATGGTATGTTAACTGGGATTATGTTCAATATGTATAACAATATTGGGCCATTTTCAGTAGTTTGGCTCTTCCTGTCTATGAATCCAGAATATTTTTCTATTTTTTGAAATCTTCCTTGATCTCTTTTTTCAGAGTATTTTAATTTTCTCTATAAAGTTATTTTGCTACCTTTGTTGGGTTATTTCTGAGTATCTTATTTATCATGGATGCTATTGTGAAGGTGTGGTTTTCTTATTTTCTCTCTCACTGTGTTTGTTGTTTATGTATAGGAATGTGATTGATTTTTGAGTGTTGACTTTGTATCTTGCCTTGCTGCTTAATTTAGTTATTAAATCTACAAGTCTCTTGGTGGAGTTTTTGGGTTCTTCTATGTAGAATATCATGTCATCTGCAAATAATGAAAATTTCACTTCTGTACAATTCTTACACTTTTTAGTTTTCTTTATTGTCTAATCCCTCTGGCTGATGCTTCCAAAACTGTATCAAATAGGATTAGTCACAGTGCACATCATTGTCTTCTTCCTCAATTTAAAGTGAAGGTTTTCAGTTTTTGTCCATTTAGTATGATATTCACCATTGACTTGTCTTAGAAGGCTTTTATCAAATTGATAGAAAGACCATCTAGTCCTACTCTATGTATGGTTCTTATCATGAATGAGTGTTGGACTTGATCTAAAGCTTTTTCTGCATCTATCGAGCTGATCATTTGATTTTAGTCTTTGTCTCTGTTCTACCACATTTTTGACTTGCATGTACTGAGCCATTCCTGCACTCCTGGGACCAATCCTACTGTGTCATGTTGAGCAATCTCCTTGATGATTCACTGCATTCTGCTTGCTAGTATTTTATTAAGGATTTTTGCATCAGTGTTCCTTAGAACAGTATTTCTCTTTTTTGGTTGGTTCTTTCTCTGGTTTTCATATCAGTGTTATCCTTGCCTATAGGAGGGAATTAGGGAGAACTCCTTCCTTTTCAATTTTGTTGGAGACTTGGAGAAGAGTTTCCATTAAATCTACTCCAAATTTCTTGTACAGTTCACCTTTAAGTCCATCAGGACCCGAAGTTTTATTTGTAGGTAAATTTTAATTGTTATAATTCATTGACTAATGTTCCATTATTCTGAATTTTTGTATCTTCTTGATTAAGCCTTGGTACTTCATATGTGAACAGGAATCTTTCCATTTCTTCTGTGTTTTCCATCCTATGAGCATAACTGTTTTCAAAGTAGGTATATATGAGCTCCTAAATTTCTACAGGATCTGTATCTATTTCACCCTTTTTATTCCATACTGCATAGATTTGAGTTTTTTTTTCTTTTTTTCTGATATGATTGGCTAGGGGTTTATTAATTTTATTTAGTTTTTCACAAAACCAAATCTTTGATTCATTAATTCATTGATTTGTATGCTTAGTCTCCATTGTGCTAATTTTTCCTTCCTCCTTTTTTTGGGCTTGGCTTACTTTTCTTTTTCTAGAAGCTTGAGGTGTAGCATATGGTTTTCTTTTGGTCTCATTTTATTTTCCTGATGTAAGAATTCACTACTATAAATTTCCCTCTTTGGACTGCTTTCATTGCTTCCCACATGTTCTGTGAAATTGTATCTGCATTTTCATTTGATTATAATTAATTGGTTAATTTCTTCTTTAAATTCATTTGTGATCTATTGGTTATTCAGGAGGATGTTGTTTAACTTTCATGTGTTTATGGAGGTTTCGTAATTTCTTTTGTCAATAATTTCTAATGTTGATGCAGTTTGCAAGGCTCCTTGTTAGGATGATAGCAGTGTCTGCAGTCTATGCTGCCCCAAATTATCATGACCTAGTCCTGAGATGAATTTAGGAAACCATGAGAGTGCTCACACGCTGCATGATGTTTCAGTGAGCAGTGGTTCTACTTTCCTTGTAGTCCCCATCCTTATGCAAGCACCTGCTTTTGAAGTTCATTGGAATTTAATGTTTCAGAGTCACCAAGGACAGAAGTTCAGTTTCCAGAGCTGATGAGATAGGTTAGAAGACTAAGCACCTGCTTACGCAAGCAGAGAGACAAGGTTTGATCCTCGGTACCACATGCTGTTTGAATCTGTTTCATACATTTCAATTCTTTCCTGTATTGTTCATTCAATATTGCCCTTCTATTTCTGTGCTCCTCTGTTTTTTTTAATCTATGCCCTTTATAGATGAGCTGAGAAATTCTTTCATGATTATTGTCATTTTTAACATAAGATATTATTTCTGATCTTGTTTTTTTCTATAGTATGATGGGATTGTTTCTTTAAGTTGCTAGCTTTTCAGAAATTTCAGATGTGTGACTTCAGAGTTCTTCTATGTCCTTGTCTCCTCAGCTTTTTCTGGATGGAAGCAAGGTCTGAGACTCATTTTCTTCCTTCTTTTCAAAATTTTTGAAGCTTCTGAACTTCACCAGGGTTCAGTACCACTCTCATGAAGGTTAGGGAATAGCGGACATGTCAGTCACCATGGCTCCTGGAGCTGCCCGCAGCTCAACTTGGTTTCTATTTTTTTCCTTCTTAAAATGCAGTATGAGGGCCAGCCAAATAGCTCAGTGGATTAAGGTATCTGCTTAGGCAAACGCAGGGAGATGCAGGAACTGGGGTTCGATCCCCGGAATGCCATGCAGGCCCCATCACTGGGGCATGCTGAGTCAGAAATTGAGATTAGGCATGGTGGTGCATGCCTATAATCTCAGTGCTTGGGAGACTGAAAACAGGAAATCACTATGAGTCTGATCTGTGTAGTGAAACACTGTAGACCCTGTAGTAAATACATTAAAAATAAAATATGGTTCATTTGCACACATGAGTCTTGATTTATTTCATTTAAGAGTTTGGTCTCTAGTTGCATCCATTTACCAATGGAAACATCTTGTTTTCTCTTTCATTACAGAATCTGAAAGAGAAAACAAAATCTAAAGGATATAATATATATTGGGAAAGGGGAATCAACCTGTTCAAAAAGAAGCAATTACTGAGTTGTGGAAAGTCAAGGAGAGGGAGTGGAGGAAAGACATATATGTATATAAGAAGGATAGTTTGGACAACTCTAATGTGAATTTCTGCTGATCTATTGAAAGAAGCAATTAGTGCTTAATTTTTTGTCTCCTTCTTTTCTTCAATTGTTTGTGATTTTTCTCTTCTAAATTACTTATATATTTATTTTTTCTTTCTTCTTCCAACATTGCATGCATATGTCTGATACTAAGAACAACTAATTGGAAGACAATACTATGCAATACAACAAATGCTGTGAAATTCATATTGTTTTAAGTGAAATTGTGCATCACTTGTAATTTTTCTGTTTTGGTACTCTTTTAAAAAATTAAACAATGCAGTATGTGTGTGCTCCCAGAAAACTTGAATAATGTTCAAAAGACACAAACAATAGTGGATGGGCCAGGGTTTGATCCCCAGGCCTTCCCTGCCAGCCCCACCGCCAGGATAAGCTGAGACAGTGAATAAGACTGTTAGTGCATGCCTATAACACTAGCTCTTGGGATGCTGTAAACAGGAGAATCACTACAAGCTCCATCTAGTAGGGAGGCTCTGAATATCCTGTAAACCCCTCCCTAAAAAAATACAAAAAATTTTTTAAAAAAACACAAAATAGAGTGTTACTCTCATGTCTTCACTGACATTTACTATAAACTTCATTAAGAAAAAAGGAAATTTAAAAGAAAATAAGGCTTCATGTTATAGATTGTACTTATATTAGCTTTTACTAAAATGTCAATGAATTCAGCAGGAAATCATACCTATAGCCTATTATTTCAAAATTAGTTTTACAGTTCTTGAACTGAAATATATTTTTTGAAAGAGAAGTAATATTAGTTATCAAGCTACAAAGACTTCAGCCTGAATTTCTTTGAAAGATAAGTATCTCCTAGTGTTTCATTTTTTCTGCCAAATACCCCAAATCCCACTAGGAAGTCAGTGCTTCATAACTTTTCCAATTAAGTATCCCTGTAGAGCTGAGAAAAATTGTTTAAGTAGTTGGAAAAATTTGATTTTATCTTCATGTCTAAGTTACACTTGTATTGACATGAGTGTTCCTTTTCTTTCTCCTCAAAAAACCATGGTTTTATGTTGATTAACCATCATTAAAAATAAAAGTATATGTAGAAGAGAATAGATTTTCTTCTGTGAGAGAATAATTTTAATCTTAAAAATATACAAGAAAAGGAAAAGTGCCATCACATGCATTGGAGAGACCCTAGAGAGAGCTTCTCTCCTCTCTGTGGGATTCAGGCAGATAGTCAGATTCTGCAGGATTCAGGCAACAGCGGGGTTGAAGGCTGCTGTAAGACAGGCCACTGTGTCATCATTGAGACTGAAATGTGTGGATGGAGTGGACTGGCCTCAAAAGAAGACACCTCACTGACACTCAGTGACATCTCTAGAAGCAGTTTTGCCATTAACAAGATCTTCAGCGGGTGAGATAATCTGGCCAATTAATTTTTATGGGTGACATTAGGGCATTATTAATTCCCTCTGTCAGTATTTTGGAAGCTTCTAGAGAAGGAAAGCAATCTAACCATGGTTTACAGCTTACCTAAAATCATCATTCACCCATGGGCAGAGTAGACATTTTTTCCTGTGAAGTGAAAGAGACAGGTGGGGCTCCCCAGAGAAAATACCTAACTTGACTAGATTTGAGATTCTGTGAGGCTGAGTCCTTTTTGTCAGATTCCTTGGCCTTGGTAGCATCATGTGACATCAGACTTTAGATAACTAGATTGAACTGTACCTCTCAATTTAAGTGCATGCCAAGTCAGTTGGCATGATGACTATTAGGGTGTTTCCAAACGGTTCATCATCCTCTTTAGAGAAAGAGAGCAAGTGCTGCAGTACTATCTTAAAATCATGGTGATGTGGTTCACTGAAACAAGTTCATATCAAATGCCAAATAGCTGCAACAAGATATCGAAGTCAAACTATAAGCTGGAATGGAATTCGTGGAGCTTACACCTCAGTCAACCTTTCATGCCAGTTTTTAGGTAAAGGAACTGAAAACTCAGATGGTGATTTTAACCTCAGCTCTTTGGAAGAAAGGAGACAGGACTTAAAGCATGTGTTATCTATCTGGGTTATTCTTCAAAACCTGATCCAATTCATTGAACACACCAGTAGCTGAGGGGCTTCTTGTGTGACAACTTTGCTAACACAGCCAGGCCTATATGCAGACAAGCAAGTCAAAGGGAACTAAAGGTGGCATTGATCTTGGCACCACCTACTTATGTGTGGGTGTCTTCCAGCACAGAAAAGTGGAGATAATTGCCAATGGTCAGGGAATCAAACTACTCCAAGCTATTTCAGTTTCACTAACACCAGATGACTGATTGGAGGTGCTGCCAAAAATCAAGTGGGCTATGAACCCCACTAGCACAGTTCTTGATGCTAAGCATCTGATTAAATGTAGATTTGATGATGCTGTTGTCCACTCTGATATGAAGCACTGTCCCTTCATGGTGGCGAATGATGCAGGCAGGTCCACGGTTCAAAGGAGAGACAAAGAGCTTCTACCTAGAGGAGATGCCTTCTATGGTGCTGACAAAGAGAAGGAGATTGCAGAAGCTTATCTATGGAAGACCAATGCTGTGGTCTCTGTGCCAGCTTACTTTAATGACTCTCAGCATCAGGTAACCAAAGATGATGAAACTATTGCTAGTCTTAACATACTTAGAATTATCAATAAACCAACAGCTGCTGCTATTGCTTGTGGCTTAGACAAAAAGGTTGGAGCTGAAAGAAATGTGCTGAGTTTTAATTCAGGAGATGGCACTTCTGATGTGTCAGTCCTCACTATTGAAGATGGAATCTTTGAAGTGAAATCTATAGCTGGAGACACCCACTTAGGTGGAGAAGGTTTTGATAATCAAAGGTCAATTATTTTATTGCTGAATTCAAGTGCAAGCACAAGAAGGGCATCAGTGAGAACAAAAGAGCTGTCCACCATCTACATACTGCATGTAAGCAAGCTAAGAGAACCCTCTCTCTTGCAGCACTCAAGTCAATATTGAGATTGATTCCCTCTATGAAGGAATCGACTTTTACACCTCCATTACTTACTCATGCTTGGTTTGAAGGGTTGGATGCTGACCTGTTCTGTGGCACTCTGGACCCTTTGGAGAAGGTTCTTTGAGATGCTAAACTAGACAAGTGTCAGATCCATGACATTGTCCTGGTGGGTTGTTCTACCATATTCCCAAGATCCAGAAGCTTATGCAGAACTTCCTCAATGGAAAAGACTTGAATAAGAATAAGAGCATCAACCCTGATGAGGCTGTTGCTTATGGTACAGCCATAAGTATCTAGAGAGCCATAAGTATCTGTTCAGGCAACCATCATATCTGGAGACAAGTCTGAAAATGTCCAAGATTTGCTGCTGTTGGATGTCACTCCCCTTTCTCTTGGTATTGAAACTGCTGGTGGCATAATGACAGTCATCAAGTGCAACACAACCATTCCTGACAAACAGACCCAGACCTTCACTACCTACTCTGACAACCAGCCAGACATGCTCATTCAGGTGTACAAAGGTAAGCGAGCCATGACTAAGGATAACAACATGCTTGGTAAGTATGAACTCACGGGCATACCTCCTGCACCCTGTGGTGTTCCTCAGATTGAAGTAACTTTTGATATTGATGCCAATTGCATGCTCAATGGTTCTGAAGTTGATAAAAGTACAGGAATAGAGAACAAGATCACCATCACTAATAAGGGCCATATGAGCAGGGAGGACATAGAGCATACGGTCCAGGAAGCAGAGAAATACAAAGCTGAAGATGAGCAGCAAAGGGACAAGCTGTCCTCCAAGAACTTATTGGAGTCCTATGCTTTCAACATGAAAGCAACTATTGAAGATGAGAAGCTTCAAGGCAAGTTTAATGATGAACAGAAAATTCTTGACAAGTGTAAATCATCAACTGGTTGGATAAGAATCGGACTGCAAAGAAGGAAGAATGTGAACATCAGCAGAAGGAGCTGGAGAGCATGTGCAATCCCATCATCAACAAGCTGTATCAGAGCATAGGTGGCATGCCTGGAGGAGTGCCTGGGACTTCCCTGGTCATGGAGCTCTTCCCTCTGGTGGTGCTTCCTGGGGGCCCACCATTGAAGAGGTTGATTAAGCCAACACCAAGTATAGATTCTTCCACAATCAATAAAATTGAAGGACCTCTGTCTGATTGACATTTGTATTTTAATAAAATAAAAATAAATTGGAAAAAATAAAATAAAATATAATAAATTAAAAAATAAAATAAAATTGAAGGACCTAAATTTGTAGCAAATTCTTTGGCAGTTATTAAGGTTGAGCTGCTATAGTAAAGTACAGGGTATTCTCAATATATGAATAATGGAACATGTACACAGGGAAACCTAGCATTGCACTTTAAGCACTGTCCTATAAGGGAAACACAGTGTCATCAATAATAATATTTAAATTTGCAAAAAAATCCAAACCCTGATCTACACAGTTGGATTGTGAATGCAGAGGACTTTTCCCCTTTTCTGGAGACAACAGAAGGAAAGGAGGAGTTTGAAGAAAATTCACACCTCTCTTTCATGTTCCACAAGCATAAGAGATCTTTGGCCTATGTTTCAGCGTCTTCCTGTAGCTGGAACGAAAACTGTCAGCCACAACTCAAATTAGAGATGTTGATGTGAGCTCACAGTTTCAACCTGTGATCAGCTCCAGGGCTGAAATGGTGGCAGCAGGACCTGGTGTAGGCAAACATGCTCAATTCATGGTGGCCAGAAAGCAGAGAGAATGCAGGAGCAAGGGTGGAGGACACAACCCGGACACTCTGAAACAGCTCCACCTCGGAGTGCATTCAGTGCTGAGCTCTTCCATGGATGCACTTGACCGCAGGATCCTATTCCCTTCCATAACCACCCACTGAGCACAGGAGTTTCATGGGGACAATCCAGATCTAAACCAATACAGCTTGCTTCTCTTTGGTAGCTTCTATCCTAAGAACAACAGGATCCTTCCAGTTAGTTATTTTAGACCTGTTGAGGTGGAACTGGGCATAATACCACACAAAGCTCTCAATAACATCCTTGCAACTGGTACATAAGACATCTGCCTTCTACACATGTGTCACACGTGACTGTGCTGTCCCCTTTCCTGGCCTATGATGGAGAATCTGGCCATTTTCCCTGGATAGCTGTGCATGAAGACTCTGGAGCCATTAGGAGCACCTTTCATACAGACTTCCCTTTACCAGTCCAATAAAAAAATGAGAACAAATAATGAAAGTTTTCATCTTATAGAAATGATGTACTCTTTTGGAGACAGATATCATTTCCCTGATTTTAAAATCACATAATGTGTAGAGATATTGAAGTAGAATGTGGCATTCCAAAAGTGCTTAAAACACTTAGGTATTGATTTTATTGTATGCCTTTTTTGTCATCTGTCTTACTTCAATATTCTTCTCAGTAAATTGTATTTTCTGTTGATATTGGAGTTTATTGGCTAAAGTGTTGTTATGACAACCTACGAGTGTCTTGAAATAGGGGTAACTCCCTGCTTATCTTGTGATCCCCACAGTGTCTGAAATCAGTGAAGTGTGTGACACGTGTGTGGTAAATTGAAATGAGTCAAAGGCATTTAAAGACAGCATAGTCAATGAAATAAATGCAAATCACTAATCTAATATTTGTAGATATGTTGTTCTTCTTCAATATATGAGTTAGAAGAGTTTGTCATTGTTTTATTTTTATAGTTGTTGCACGTCAATTTAAATGAATAAGACTATGACCATGGAGAATGGGTAAATATGAATCATTTGCTTGAGGAAAAAATCTACAGTTTCCACTTGCTATTCAGTCAAAAGAAGTACACGAAATGCCTGTGATATTTTTACTAAAAGATGACTGAATTAATATTCTCTTACATAGAATCAGCATTTCTAAAAATACCAAGTGAAATCCATTGATGTTGTATTCATTACCTCGGGTGCTTCACAATAAATGAATAGAATTTTAATATTTTTACTTCTTCTCTACACTTTACCTTAAATCAATGATTCTTTTAACCAAAGACCTAAAAAATGCTTCCATGGAGAATATTTTGAAATATTTCTAAATGTCCATGGTAAAATCACATAATGTGTAGAGATGTTGAAGAAACTATAGTTCATTAGTATATAGAAAAACACAAAGATACTCAGATCTCCAAAATGAAGTGCAGAAGCAGGAGTCAAGTTAACTCATGTTGCAAAAATATATATAAATGTATGCAAAAACACAACTCAAAGGCTTTGAAGGACCAGCAAAAACTTCAATTCTCACTTTTAGAAAACAATTATTAAATAGCTTTTATTAACCCTTGTGTGTGTGTGTGTGTGTGCTTGTTGTTGTTGTTGTTTTTGCATTACTAAGAATTGAATCCAGAACCTTCACACACTGAGTTACATTTCAGCCCTTTTTCTATAAAAAATAATTTTGAGTCAGTAACTCATTAAGTTGCTAATTTATCTAAATTGAGCTTGAACTTGTGATCCTCCTGCCTCAGCCTTACAGAGCGTTACAGTTGTGCACCACCAAGATTGGCTCAACATGCTTCTTTGGAGAATCTTAAAATATCATATGACAACTTGGAGATGATGAACACATGGCTTTTTTGTGCGTATATTTTATCTGGATACCTAAAGCCTTTTTGATTAGTATTTGTATATGATAGTTATTATTTTTCACATAGTGATTAATCTTGACCTTGCTAACTATGAAGTTTTTTATCTTAATTAATTTCTGGAATTGTTAATGAAAAGTAGTCTTAGCTATTGTATAAAGAAATCAGCATAGCTGTATGCCTTATGTATTATACTTATGGACAAAGAAATTTGAATTTCACTTATTTTTCATGCAGTTAAAAAAAATTTCATTCTTTTCTCCCTTTCATATTGCTACATCACTGGACCTTAGTTTTTATTTTAGCAGGCATGCATTTTTTTAGTGCATTTTTTGGTTTACAGAATAGTGATGTTCATTTTCAGGAATGGTATAGAATGGTATATGTGTGACAAGATTTTTAACAAGATATTTAAGACCAGGTATCCACAAGCCACCAAGGTACACCGTCTGACTCCTTCAAGTATTACTGGAAATGTTTTTAAGAACTAAGTTATTTGGGGACTCAGAAAAGTCATGAATCATAAACTACTTAATGGGATACAAAACATGGTTTCTGGTTACAATTCCATCCTGGAACGACTGAAGGTCATTCCTCTGTGACTAAATATAAAGTGAGAGAAGGAGTTGAATAAAGCTATGCTTTGGTATATATTGAGAAGTTTATAAAGCCGGGTAGGAGGGATTCACAAAAGGAAAGACAGAAAGAGGCACAGGCAGACCACGTTCCTCTCTGTCATCCACCATAAACCGATATGATGAGTGGTTTCAGCGGCCGTGTGTGCAGCAAGCCTGACTGAGTACTAGTCCATTCTGCCTGCTGTATTCAGCATGGGCCACTCACGCCCTTATTCCACAAACTTACTCCCGCTGTTATTAACATAAATATCCAAGTTTTGAATAAGATTATTTAAAAGAAGCCAGAAATAATGTGGGTATTTATACTTTCTTTTTTTCAGTGTAATCTATGCATCATAATTTTCAAATAGTTTCAGTTTATAATTCACCAAATTATCAATGAACTATTAAATGTAATCTAAATATATCAGAAGCTAGTTCTTTCAACTGACAGCAAATCCTACCGTATGACTTTAATAGCTTGTATATCCCTGGAATCTATGGTAACAGTAACATATGTGCTTATAGAAAATGTTGTTGGAAGGCATTGTGAAATTATTTCAGTGAGCACAGATATAATTCTAATTACAATTTTAAAATAACAATAGCTCCTTTGGGGTGCAAAAAACTATTTTTGGAGATTTTTTTTCCCATTTGATTTCATAGTGTGCTTAAAGTGTTTCATTTAGAGTCCAAACAGAAGAGAATGGTTTATCAATAATAAACAAGGAAATAAATTATAAGAAATACTTATAGCTAAATAACCAGATGTATAATTACCAACAGAGAAATTTAGACAAGAACAACTCTGTTTTTCTTGGGTTTGTTTTCAATAGGTTTTAATCAGCAGTAGATTGATGATGAAGTTTGAGTAGTAGATGAACTGATACATCAGAAACTATTGGCAAGTCAAATATTATTTTAAGACAATCTATATGTTCTGCTGAGACAGGGCACTCAGCAGGAAGGGAAAAAGGAAAGAAGGAAGGAAGGTAGAAAGAAAAGAAGGTAGGAATGTAGGAAGGAAGGAAGGAAGGAAGGAAGGAAGGAAGGAAGGAAGGAAGGAAGGAAGGAAGGAGGGGGGGAAGGAAGGAAGGAGGGGGGGAAGGAAGGAAGGAAGGAAGGGATCTAGGGAAGGAGGGAAGAAAGGAAAGAGGAAGGGAGGGAGGGAAGAAGGGAGGCAGGAGGAAAGAAATAGCCCACTACAGAAGAACTGTGAAAAATAAAGCTGTGCCGATAAGGTCTTTAATAAAATATTCAGGTATGAGAAGATCAAATAGAATGGTTTAGAAATTATTAGCATGAGGAGAGCCTGTTAGGAAGCCAAGATGATTTGCATGGTCAGGGACATTTCAAGCCACTGTATCACTAGAGGACTCTTACACAGATGAAATACTGTGCTTGATGATTGTATTGGAGGGTTCTACATGAACACTTGTAGCTGCTAATCCAGTTTCATCCTCTGTCTCCTAAAGAGGGCATGGTAAAGCCTATGGCACTGGATTCTATCAACACAACCTAGTTATTTACATAAATACATACACACACACTCATGTATAATGTATGACTTGTAACATACTAAATTTGCATTGATTATAAATTCTGCAAGAGCATCTGAATGCTGATAAGCTTTCCAGCATGTTTACTACATGCCGATTCTCTGTGGGTGTGGAAAATTTAGCTTGGATTCTTCCTATCTATTTTGCAGCAGTCCACAGCAAGTTTATTCCCTACTTTCTCCTCTGAGATTCATCTCGCTGCTCAAGTTATCAAGGATGCCCCCTATCACGCTCCTAAATCTTTGCTTCTCTTAGCCCATGTGGTGTGAGAGTACAGGGAATGAAGTGCGTGGCTATTAAAGGATTTTCACTTGACACCTGCAACATCAATTTTAGAGAAATATTAAAGGTACAGAAATGGTGACAATTTCTGCTATGTCATGAAAATAATGCAGCCTTTCTCTCTCACAGGCAGACTCTGTCATATTAGGCGGATCATTTTCTTTAACCTAAAAATGAGAGTCATAATTATTGTTGCAGCAGAGATACAAAGCATAAAGTAATACTCAGAGATGTAAGGAATACACTTCTGCCTCCTTGCCAGGCTGTACTCAGCATTCTGAGATGGTTATTTCAATGAACAAATGCGAACATGTGGAAATTCGGTATTTTTTATTTGGTGAGAAACTCAGAATTAGTAGCAGATGCAGATGTGGAAACAAACAGTTATAAAATAGAGAACTTAGGACAGCAGCTCATAGATGAAGCTGACTTCTGGGAGCTCAAGCAAGAAAAAAAATTCATGTTCAAATGATATTATTTTTTGTACTTAGGAAAGATTCTACCAAACTAGGAATAGAGGGGGGGGAATTTTCAAGGAAAACAGAGAAGAAGATCCAAATATCAGAAAATCCACTAATTTATCAGAAGCAGATAAAGTAGATGGGTCAGAAAACCTGGCTGACATTTTCCAAAAATGCTGGATATGATCAGATTGTCCTTGTGTCCATTATTTTTCATACCACAGTCCTGCTGCCAACAGTATTCAATGTGAACCAGGATGACATTGCAGCAGGAGAGCCAGGTGGAGCTCCAAATTTCTCACAACTGTGGGAGCACGAGCCTGGTAACTATTTGAGAACAAAAAGGTGTATCTTGTGCCCGAGTGCTATCATCTGGTGTGTTTCCTCAAATTTATATGGCTCTGTCTCTCCATGGGGGTGATGTGAGAACACGTGGCCTTTGGGAAACTTTATGAGAGTCAAGATAAAATACTAGCACCTCTTCTGTACCATGTGAGAACACAGCAGAAAGGCAACCACCCGTCAGCCATCTGGAATGTGGCTCTGGCCATATTCATCTTGATCTCAGGCGTCTGCCTTTAGAAGTGTGGCCCAGTGGATGGAGGTGGCAGAGCAGTGATGGGGGCTCCAAGAAGATGTTGGGGAAAGACAGGTACCAAGAAGTAGCAACTGTGCCAGGCTCCAAGGGCTCAAAGGAGAACTAAAGACACGGGGTGACTATAAAGTGCATACTTAGTGTCTCCAGGGACTGGGTGCTGATGTTGGGATGCTGGGGAGTCCAGCTGGTTTAGCCTGAGGCATGATCTTCAACTCAAGCAGATGTCTTCCTGTAGGAAGAACCCACCAAGAGCACGTTTTCTTCCCTCCTGGGACTCTGAAGTGATAGACTTTCAAAACCTTATCTGTGTTGAAGTTTTTGAACAGATGATCAAAACCATTAACTATATAAAGTAAATTTCTTCAGGAGCTCTTGTTGCTTTTGTCACAAATATCTCCTCAATTTTCAAACAGATAAGTCATTAGGTGAGTCTTGCTGGTTGTAACAGCTGGTTGTGTGTGAAGCTACTCTTCTAGCCTGAGTAGGTGAGGCACAGGGGCTGATCAGAAAGTATGACGTTTATTGAAATACAAAAAAAGTTTAGAACAGTAAAAGACACATTGCCATTGTTCCCCCTCAAAATCTTCCCTTCACTTTGAAGACACTCATCCCTTTGTCCCTGTCACTTCCTGCAGCATCTTTGGACTCCTCTTTTCTGAGAGTCTTTACTAGGTGAAATAATAAAACAATGGGTGCTGGTTCCCAGTGCCATCCAATAGCAAGGTAGGCTGTGGAAACAGGACACTGTGTCCTTGTCTGATTTAGTCACCAGATCTGGCATCATGTGATATATGGCTCATCCCCTTAGTCAAAATGACCTTGAAAGGGAAATGTTTTGAATTCATTCAGGACACTGAGGCAACCAGGACAGCACAGCTGAAGACCCTCAAGAAAGAAGACTCGAGATGGTGTGCTGGTGACTGTAATCCTAATGCTGGGGAGCTGAAAAATGGGCGGATCATTCCGAGTCTGATCTGTGTAGTGAAACCCTGTAGGTCTTATAGACCCTGTACAAAATACATTTAAAAAAAGAAAGAAGATTCCAGAGCTCTGTAATATGATGATTTGAGAGGGAGTAGTGTTGACATGATTTTTACTGAACAGTTGTTTAAATAATTGCACATTCACCATATTATTCAATTACTCACCATAGAAGTTATTATTCTATGTGTCTGTAACTATTGAATCCCTCTAGTTCAGTAAGGCATTCTTATCTACACAATGCTTCACACAGCACTTGTCAGTAAAGTTCTGAACAAAACGAATGCTTCCCTTCCCCACCCAGTGCTGCCAAGCCCTGGGTTAGGACATCCAGTCCTAATCTGTGATCTGTCTCAGACTCTTACTCAGTCAATTATCCTTAGGGTATGATTACCAGGTTCTATCTGCTCCATTCTCTTGCCAATCATCCTTTTCTCCATGGTCCCTCTTGCCTTTTCAAACCATAAAATGGATAAGTATTCACTGCGCTTTTTTGCTTAAGGCATGGATAGGAGAAAGGGTATCTAGAAATACAAATCAGATCATTTTTTCCCCTATCATCCACAGAGAAGTTTGAGATAACTGCATATAAAGGTTCCATTGCTGGTTGTTTATCCATGTCTGTGTCCTACTGTTAGTATGGTGTTGCGGGATCTAGAATCTCTTTGTCCACTCATAAAGCCATGCACTTTTTTCACCCAGAACAAACCATTAAGTTAGCACTCAAATCTCCCAGTCATCATTTCTATAATGCAATGTCCACCTGGCTGGTGTTAACTCCTGTTTTCTAACTGGGCCATGGTGCATAGACCTTCCTGAAATTCACTACCCTGAAGCCCACATCCGCAGTGCCATCAAATTCTGACTTTTCCCTTTAGAACCTTATTGCTAATTTACCAAGGTAAAGAAATAGAAAGAGCCTAAGTACTTATAGAACAGCAAGGGTAAACAAGTCAGAGGTGATTATCATATAATTGTGCAAAAGGATGGCTACAACACACATTCATTTGTAAGGAAATGATGATACTGAAAGGTTATGAGAAGTGACTTCTGTCTTAGGTGAAATCATTCATGTGCATAAAAGAAATATTAGATACAGCATGTGCAATGAGTTTGGAGAGACTGGAGGTTATGTCAGTGCGGTTTAGTTCATCAAAATGAAGTTCATCATAGTGAGCACTGATACCAAAGAACATCCATGTGATTTAAATAATCTTTATGTAGAACTAAAACCAAGCCTTTCCTACCAGGCAGGAGGGTGCAGGCAGAGGACCAGCTTTGCTCCTTTGAAGTGTGCATTTTGATCAGTGGCCATGGGATGAAATGACATGTACCTCAAAAAGCTGCTCTATGCATTAAGGACAAACAGGTATTGCATGTGTTTGGGACATACCAAGTGTTCTTTAAGTATTAATTCTCTCCTAGCCCCACACCAGAATTTTAGCACACAGTGGATCTGCAGCGACAGTAACATGGCTCAGTCTTCTCAGGGGAAGGAACCAAGAGGTGGCGAGAGGGGTGAGGAAGGGAAGAAAAATGTGCAAGAAAAGAAGAGAGATGACCTGTGTGCATATCAGCTCCCATGAGGGGTGTGATCACTATGCAGTGGCAGAGCATGCCTGAGACAAGTATGACGCAAGGGAAAGTGCCTGGGCTCTGCCACCTTCTGCATCTCTCACTGTGGAGATTCTGGATGGAGTAAGAGTTTCTCTAGGGCTCTTCACATATTTTTTTGCTTTTTAAAATAATCATTTTACTTTGAATTAATTTCTTACAAACTAAGTTTATTGGTATATTTCAGATGTACATAATGATCATATTCATCAAAGGGAATTTGAACCTATAAATGACATATTTTGGTTCTTTTTTTCCCCAGAGCTCTCTCCTCCCACCAGCACTTCTTCCCCTCCGTATTTACAAAGCTTGGTTTCCATTTTATCCTTCATAAAATCACTCTTTTTTCCCTTTTCTCTTCATTCCTTTCTCCCTTCCCTTTCCTTTGTTCCTTTCTTTTTGAACAGTTTATTCTCATTTCCCCGTATTCATTGTACATTTTGGTTCTTGTTTACCCTTCTGGTTTCTCACATCAGGAAGACAATATGAGAGGCTAGTCAGCCTATCAAATCTGCACAGAGGTTACTGAGGCACCTGGGAGAGTATCTGGAGCTGAGAACAGGCTGTGAAGGGCAGCAGGCTTGCTATCGTTAGGGCTCACTTAGCATTTCTCCATAAAAATCAGAGGTATTCCTAGAGACACAGTGTATTCTGGGTGACCACATTTGCTGTGCCTTTGGACGTGTATGAAGATAAAGTAGCATGCAAGGACTAAACCGTGTAGTTCGTTGCGAGTACATTGTAAAAGGAAGATTTAAAACATCACTTACTGACCCCTACTTCTCCGTTCCCAAGAAGTAGTTTGACCCCCAAATCTTGTGACCTCCCCAACCCTACTCATTTCCACCATAGTCTGTGTTTGAAATGCAGAAACCTTTATCATGAACAATGTCTATCATGGGAAATAACTTCTTCCTTCTCTTAGAAGGTAAATTCAGGTGAAATGCGTAAGTTGAGGTTGGGCTTGACCTTATCCCTGTCCTCTGCTCTACTGGGACTTCCTGGACTGCCGCTATCGGTCATTCACCCTGTGCAGTGCTGTCATCTGGTGGCGTGGTAATGGCTGTTCATGTGCACAGCATGCCCACATCTTGTCACAAGCTCCGGGGAATCTACTGCAATTGCAGCTCTTTATATGTTCTACTAGGTGAGATATATTCAAAATTGTTCATCTCTGAACACCAGTCTTTCCCTGTTTAAATTGCTGCCCTGACTTGTACTCATAGCCAAGCATTTTTTCCCACCTCAGCAAATGTGCAAGGTATTGGTTGCCTTAGTGTGTGCCCTTTCAAAAGCACGTGAACTTCCTCTGCAGAGTCGTTTTCTGAGCTTAGTAGGGTAAAAATCTTTCTCCCACTTCCTATAAGGAAAAACATGAGCTCATGTGATGCAAGGCATTGTCCAAGGTTAAACAGCTATGAGACATTTGAATCAGAGTCACACAGACCTGTCAACCAGATCTGGGGATTCAGAAAGAAATATGTTTTAAAAGTTCCACTTTTTTAATTGCTGCATTTCAACTACTGAAGAATGTTTTCACTTTTGTCCTCTAGAGAAGATTATTTTTCTGATTTATAAATTTAACATCTCAACTTATATTTCCTGTAACATTGGGCTTCACTCATTTCCTGATTTAATCAGTCAGCCTTTCTTTTCCTAAATATTTATTAAGCACATACATAGGGTTGCATCAAACTAGTCACAAAAAACATTAAATAAGCTTAAGAGCATGCACTACTTAAGAAGGCACTACAGAAACTATCATAGAAAATGAGTTTTTGACTGTCTTAGAACCAGTAGAAATACTGGTATATATCTCGGGAATTGTTAAATTTGAAATTCTACAAGAAATATTTGTCTCTTTGTGCCTTCCTTTTTACCTTCATTTCTTAATTCTTTCTTTCCTCTTTCTCTTCTATCTTTTTACCTCTTAATACAGAACATTTATTTTATACTGTGGTTTAAACACCACAAATAGTTTCTTTACTTTGTTCAGATATTACCATTATTTGGGCATAAAACCAGGGGCCTCATATGTTCAAGAAACTTGTTATACCACTGACCTATATCTTCAGACTTTAATAAGGTTTTTAAAAACATTTATTTTTTTCCTTTTGAGACAGAGTTTTGCTACATTGCTCAATCTGCTCTCCAACTTTGCACCTCCCACCTCACCCTCCCATGGAGCTGGTTCCACAGGCACGTAATGCCTAGGTTGTTTAATTTTTTAAATCAATTTTGCCCCTTGAGAGTTGTTTCATGTAACTTCTGTGTCCCTTTGACACTTCAACTGTTGAATTGTTCTGATTTTCTGGTGCTGTAATATACTCCAGGCTTAAGATTTACATTTCCTGCCAAATCCTAGAATGAATCATTTAAAGACTTTCATTCTTTATACTGGAATAAGCTATGAAATCCTCTTTTGAGTGTCTTTCAGTAATAAAATGAAATTACTAACAATAGGTTCTACCAGTAGTTGAAAGTTCTATGTTGTGGATTGAATGTCAAAAAAGAGATTGTATGAAAAATAAAAATAAAATGTGGCAAATAAACTTTTCCTTCTAATAAAAACACACCATTATATTAATGTGAGTATAGATGTGAAAGAAAAATGCAGCTCTCCTTTGATAGGAAACTGTGGGATCAAATAGGATGGGTTAAGAAACAGCAGATTGGTGGAGCAAGCCTTTGGGTGTTTCTGCGGATGACTGACAAGTAGGCTGAAAACTGATGAGGTAAGGCCCACCCCAGTTATTAATGGCACCAACCAATAGGCTTGTAATCTGGGTGGAATAAAAAGGGAAAGAAGAAGGAATACTTTCCTTTCATTTCTTTGGAAGATACCATCACCTTTGGATCTTTTGTTTGACTTTAAAAGCAGCTACTAAACCTTCATAGAGGCTTGCATTTGACCATAGGATGGTCACAGTGGGGCTGGAGTTGCCCATCCTGAGTGAGGTACTATCTGATCCACCAAGACCTAAGGTTGTACATGTATAACAATAGTTCATCGTTAAATGAAAGTGGTAAATACGGGATTGGGCCCAAGCAGGTGAGGAGGGAAAATGTAAGCCATGTGAAAAATTCATCAACATACAGACGTTTCCCATTCTTGCTATTTTGCCTTCTGTCGCACAGCATGCTCGTATGGCCTCAGTGGGCATCTCAGATGATCAGCTGACAGAGGCAAAGAAGGCTAACATCTGGTTTTCAGATGGTCTGCATTTTATGCATCTCTGTAGCCCTTTTCCAGAACATCCCTGAAGGACACTGGTGAAGGAACTCTGCCCATTGGGTAGAACCTTGGCCAGTGCACCTGGTGGTCCATTTTTCCTAGAATGAGAAATGACCAGATGTGTGAGTGTATACTGATTCATGGACTGCAGCCAATGCTATATCGAGATGGCAGGGACATGGAAAACACATGACTGGAAAATCAGTGACAAGGATATTTGGGGAGTGGTATGTGGCCTTATGTTACCACATGTGCAGAAGATATAAAGATATTTGTGTCACATGTAAGTGCTCACCAGAAGATGACCTTAGCAGAAGAAGACTTTAATAATCAAGCAAATAGGATGACTCCATTCTATATGTAGCAGTCAATCTCCTTCTTCAGCCACCCCTGTCAGTGGGCTCATGAACAAGTTACCATGGTGGCAGCAATGGAGGTTATGTATGGGATCCACATCATGGCCTTCCAATCACCGAGGCTGACTGGATTAAGGACATATGTCAGTGCTCGCGTCAACATCCGCAGAGAGCAGCAGTGAGCTCCCTAATATGATGCTATTCTCTGCAATGATCAGTCTGAGACTTGGTGGCAAGTTTATTGCACTGAACAACTTTGGACACTTATTTGAGTTATGGATTTGCCCTCATTACATGCAATGTATGTTAGAGCCATGATCTGTGAACTTTCAGAATGCCATTTTCAGCACTGTGGCAGTGTAGACAGCATCATTATTACCAAGGAACAATTCAATTGCCAAGAAAGTGATGCATTGCATCATACTTATGGAATTCACAGGCCTTACAGTGTTAACTCACCATTTAGGAGCAGCCAGATTGATCAAAATGTTGAGTGGCTTTTCAAAGATACAATTGCAGTGCCAGCCAAGTGTCAATAGCTTGCAGATCTGGACTGTGTGTTCTGTGAAGCTCTCCAGAAGGTTGCATACACCTGAACCAGTGTCCATTGTATGGTAACGTTTCTCCCATAGACAGGCTTCTTCATGGGGCCAGGAATCAAGGGACGGAACTAGGAATAGTGTTACTCATCAACACACCCAGTATTTAAGTATAGAAACTTTTGCTTTCTGCTCCTGCAAGTGGGGTCCTGCCAGTTAGCTCAGTTATTTAATTACCTGCTTACGCAAATGCAGTCAGGATGCCTCTGTTTGATCCCCAGCTCCACATGCCTTACCAGACCTGCCCTTAAGGCAGCCTAAGCCAGTGCCCCTCCAAAAACAAAACCCTTCTGTGTTCCTGCAACAATATGCTCTTCTGTCCAAAACTCTTAATTTCAAAAGAAAGAGCACTTGTACCAGGAAGCGCAGCAATGATTCTACTGAAGTGGAAACAGGGACTTTTCTGCTGATCATTTTGGGGTCTTTGTGCCTCTGGAAAATTAGTGGTGAAAAGAGACTGATGGTGTTGGAAAGAGTGCTTGCCCCATACTATTAAGGGAAAATTGCAGGAGAGGAAGATTATATTTAGATCACAGAAGGCCCTTTAGGGCACCTCCTACTGTTGCCTCTCCCTGTTCCTAGGATCAATGAGAATGGAGAACAGCCCAGTGCAAGAAGGATGAAGCATGACCAAGAACTTTCAAGAATAAAGGTGTGAATCACTCCTCCAGGTAAATAACCAAGATTGCTGAAATGCTTGTTGAATGCCAAGGAAACTCAGAATGGGTAGGTAGTGGAAGAAGGGAGGTGCAAATGCCAGCTACAAGTATGTGGCCAAGTATAGAAATAGACACTGTTATTTTTCCCTATCCGTCTGTCTAATCTTTGTTTTCTTACTATCATAATGTTGATATTAATACTGGTCTAAATTGGTCCTTGAGCTTTATCAGAACTACATTTTAATGTTTAACCCATGAAATCTTAGGAGAAGAATGTGTTACCCATAAAAAAGGTTTCTGAGGAGAAAATTGGTGCACTTCTCTTTGTAGGCACTATAGTTTATATTAGTATGCCTGAGCTTGCTATTTGAATTTGGAAACCAAATACAGTTTCAGGGTATACATCTAGGTGTTAAGTTACCAAAGGGTGGAATGTGATAGTTAATTGTGGTGTCGACTTGAATGGATTAAGAAATTCCTTGCACATGAGTGGAACACAGTTCTGGGTATCTAGATGATTAGCTAATGAGATACAAATTGAAGATGGGAGATCCAGCTTGGGTCAGAGTGGCACCAATGATGGTTTTGTATCCTGGGTGAAATAAAGGGAGAGAAGGAAGTCTGCCCATTTTCAGAGGTCTCTTGGTCTCTGCTGCCACCTTTGGACCTTAGTGTCCCACTTAAGCATTCAGTACAGACTTAGTGGGCTTCCAGTACAGACCTGTAAGCTTCCAGACATGGACTTGCACCAGACTCTGACAGGAGCTTTAACCTTAGACTCGCTTCAAGGTGCATCATTTTTTCTACAAATGGTGCAAGTTTATCCTCCTTTATTGCAGAGTAGTATTCTATTGTGTGGAAATACTACACTCCTTTTATCATTATTCTTTTGATGGAAAAATAGGCTGCTTCCAAAATGTAACTATTATGAGTTTTGTGCATGGGTCACTTGCTTTTTGTTATAAAGACATGTGCACCATTCATGGAGCACCTACCTTCCTGAAACAATTACCACTCAAAGGCACCATCTTCAAAGGACATCACCTTTGAGTGGTTGCATGCATTTTGGGAGGACAAATCACAAAACTCATCAATCTTATGTAGTCACTGCTACATAATATTGTCAAGAGAAGAAGAGTAGTCTCACTTAGAATAAATTACTTTATTTACAACTGACTAGGTTGTTGTTTCAATTAGTCTTCTCTTCTTGCTAGGACAAATACCCGACACTCAAAATGATGGAAGGAAAGGTTTCTGTAGCTCACAATTACTGCAGGTTTTATAGTTTAAAACAGCCTGAATTATGTAGCAAGACCTTGGAGCCTTATTTGCTCAGGAGAGAAGGTCAGTGCCTCAGGAGAGGCTGAGGCACCACCATGACCAGGCTGACCCACTCCACACCTCCAAGAAAGGTGGGAGGAGGGTCTCGTGCTGTCAGTTGAATGGTTTGCACCTCTCTGTCCCTGCCCTAGGAGCTCTGCCCTGATCCTCTGACTCTGCCCCTCAAGCCACTTGCGGCTCCTTCATCTGTATCTGCCCTATGACTTATGTGAGGCATTGGTGGGAGAACAAATAGATACAAACCATAACAGTTGCTATTATGGTTGTAAAAGAATTCTCATTAAGCATTTTGTCTAGAGACAAAATTTATAGAAAACTCATCCTGTAGGAATTCTTTTGGAAAAAACATGAAAACCTTTCATGACCCATGGACTCAGGAGGTTTGAATAAAATAATGTATTTGGAGTGCTGAAATGCATTTTTGACACATCGTACATGGGACACATTGGAAATTTTTTTCTTAAATTAGATCTTACTAGTTATGTGTAGAAACATATTCTGTTTTGTTTCTTGAAATTCCCTTTAGTTATTTTCATTTTAGATTATTTTTATTTTATTGGGAAACAAATAGCAATGAGACAGTTTTAAAACTGATTAGTAGAACAGTTTCAATAACTAATACATTGTACATTGGTATCTTCTTAGTGGTTATCCATGGTACAAGAAGCAGACAGGACATCCTACTCAAACACTATTAGTAGAAATCTTTCTACTCATTTAATTAAGCGAGAGTAGCTGTATATTTATCCTGACTATTCTGTACATATGAATACAAAATGGTCCTTCCTTTATATCCCCCTTTTTTGCTTAGTCCTGTCAGAGAGAGGTATGCCTTGGCATCTAAATACTATAGGTGCATGAATTAAGCAAAACAATCCAACACAGTCCAGCAGTCCACAATAGTAGTGGGTTATCTGCAGAAGCTGTGACTTGAGCCTTTCACAGTTCAGCATATGAAATTCCCTTTAGTAAAAAATCATGATTGAACCTTTTTTCATGCTGTATGTGCTGAGATAGAACGGCCTCCCATAACACAGTGGTCTGAGAATCATATCCTGTTGAATTTGTTTTTTTGAGAACAAGAATAACTTCCAGGTTATGCCTAGAGGAAAATAAACCTATATTTTATGTTCCCAGAACTTTGTGGACCACAGCGAGTTTGGTATGATACGTGTGCACATTCTTCATGGAGAAAAGAATTTTGGAGCAGTTTTCCTGTAACCGTTTTCTCTGTCTTTCAGTACATGTATCTACCATAAGCAGGAAAATGGGAATAAGTTAGAGGAAGAGCAGTAGAGGAGTGAACACATGATAACTTTTCTCGAAGTGGAGTTTACTTGTTTATTCACTCAACATGTGTTTCTTAAACTTTATGATGTGCCTAAGTGTTAGAGACTGCTGTTCATGCAATATTTACCTTCTAACAGAGGAAACATCTAGACCAAAAGCCAAAATGTCTAACAGATCTGAACGGAAAGCAATTTTAATCCTGGTGTATGAAGTTGAACGCAGATAAATAATGTAATTCCTCTAATGGAACCATTGTAACTGCCTAAGCGACCATCTTATTAATCATGACTGATTCTTTATGATTCACAAAGGGAGCTAACTAGGGAAAGAACATTTTCTGCTTTTCTCCATTGGCCCAGCAAATGGAAAGGTTATTAGGTGTTGACACACTGCAATAATGCAGCTCTGGGGACACATGCTGTACTGAGGGACAGAACCCAATTACTTTCTTTAGCAAAATAAGATTTCTGTCTACTTGTTTGATTCAAAACCAAAGTTTTATGCTTCACTTGTATTTTTTTTTTCTCCAGGAAAAACAAGCTTCCAATTCTAAAGATGGTGCTCTAAGGCAATTGTCTATATTGACCAGAGTTTGCCACTTCGATGTTTGTGTATCATTTTTCTACCAGCATAGGAGTACTGTGTCATTTGGGAAAGAACTGGAATAGACGCGCAGGTTGTTATTGATAAAGAATGATAAATACCGATGGCTTTTCCTCTGTTCTCACCATCCCTTCTGAGTCAGGAGGCTTCAATTTTAAGCATGATGCACTGACCTATAGCTTAGGCAAATCAATTGGTGGTGCTAATTCTAAAGTACAGTCAAAATTTCAATCCAGCTCAGAATTTTAAAGCACACCTTGAAGAAACATGCCACTTAATTCTGTCCTATTAAGGTAAACTAGAAGTGCTATTATTTTCATCTATATGATAAGCAAATTTAGCTTAGCATGTAGAAGAGATGTATTTATGGAAAAGAGAATAGATGCTTCTATTGATTAAGTGGTAATGATTAGCTTATGTGGCCATATTTTCCATCATTTGATATTTTGCAAAGCCATATTATTTGTGCATTATTTTATCTTCTGTATTTACTGTTAATGATCTTGAATTTCAGTTCCTAAAATGAAATTACTTCCCATCTTTTTCTAGCAACCATTTGGACCTTAGAGAATTCTGAATCTTCCACATGGAATGATAGATGATTCTGTCACTTGTATGTTAAAGTATTTTTTAAAATTTATATAATTGGTACTGGGTCTCACTACAGCTTGGACTCCTAATGATCGTTCTGTTTTTAGCCTCCCCAGTGCTGCGATTATAGGTGTTCACCATCACACCTGGACTCAGCATTGGCTCAGAGCACTTGACGGTAGGGCCAGCATGGCATGTAATACTGAAGATCAAATCCTGGTCCCTGTGCTTACCTAGGTAGGCGTTCAGTCCACTGAGCTATCTTTCTGGCCCTGTTAAAGTATTTTGATGCTTGAATATAATATTCAATTATATGGTCTTTAAGTACATAAAATATATTGAACAAGAGAGTAATAAGTTAATATGTACAGCAAAACATGATGGAGTGCTTAGAAGTGTATTTAGGTGATTAAAAAGGTATAAGGAACACATTGATTAAATCTATGAAAGAAACTTATGCTATTTATCACATTGCTTTTCATTTAAAACATAGAAGGAACCATATTAAGTCATTGATTATTGTTTAAATTAATATTACTAAACACAAAGCATTTGGAATAAGTATAAACCATGGTTCTCAAAATTGTATAAGATGTAACTGAAAAAATAGAGAATGTTTAAATTTTAAAAAGTATTATAGTAAAAGATACATTGCCATGAATCCCCCATTACATTTGTCCTGTCATTTTTCAGTGCACTCCGCCCACTGTTTTCACTATTTTCTGCAGTAACTCTGGTGTAGTCTTTCCCGAGTGTCTTCATTTGTACCGTCCTAGCTGTTTTAATACCCTGAATATATATTTTGGCTTCACTGTCACTTTGATTCTGGTGAAGATCCAGTAGTGGCAGGTGCCGGTGGTGGTAAGGTGATTAAGGCAGATAGGACACAGTATCATATTTTCACCAGCCTAACATTCTACTGGATGGCACCTGGCAGCAGTATTCACCATGTCGCAAATCACACTTTCTAAAGACACTCAGGAAGGAGTACTCTAGAGATGCTGTAGACACGAGGCAGGAACAGTGGAATCAGTGTGTTTGGGAAAAGGCTAGGTAGAGTGGCCCTTGGTAATCAACACCCTATATTATGATAAATCATTGAACACATTTAAATAATTTCTTTTAGCTCTAAGTTAGGTCATTTGGACTCAGATATCTGGGAGCAGTATGTCACCAGCATATTGCTGGAGGGTTTTCTTAGGATGTGGATTTCACACCAAAGTCAAGTCTGGATCTAAGAAGACCAAAGACACGGAGCCATCACCTCTATATTTGTTCATTCAGTCATTCATTTTCATTCATTCATTCATTTATTTCGTGGCCAGCTCAGCTCATCCTGGGGGCAGAGCTGGCACAGTATGTGCTGCCAGTGATTGAACTATGGTCCCTGCTCTTGCCTAAGCAGGCACATTAGACCTCTGAGCTATCTTGCTGGCCCATTGTCTCCACATTTTATACAGCATAAAGGAAGAGATTGGAAAGGACAAGAGAGAGTACACCTCCCACCCACAGTCTTCTCCACCTCAGAGATGGTTTTAATAAAATCAGTTTTTACTTACACATCACTGACCAGAATTTTCTCAAATGTCTACTTGCCACTGTAAAAGAAGCTAGAGAATATTGATGCTGAGCAGAGCAGAGCACTTCCATGAGTTACACCAAAATTCAGGCCGAAAGAATAAGTGGCTAATGGAAAGGATACTAAGTCTCTGAACTCAGCCATGGATACTGGAGAGGCAAGTGGATGGCTTTCAGAAGACGTAGATTAGGACCGAAATCAAATAAATGAGGGGATGGGACATGCAGTCCAGAGTCACCTGTTACAATATAAAACAAGAAAAGAAGCCCTGTGTTTATATATATATATATATTAATATATATATATTAAGAAGTTGTTAATATATACATATTAATATAATATATATATATATTAATATAATATAATATAATATAATAAATATAATATAATAATATAATATAATATAATAATTAATATA